>CM057046.1:44973345-45223345 GCA_029948455.1 Solanum rostratum | reverse complement strand
ACTTTTTTAGGATTTAGTTTCAGGTTTTAAGACTCATGAAACATCATTCTTATCAACATCATCATCAAGACTCTCATCAAATGTGAAACACAATCACAACATCACAAACATCATCCTCATTAAGGCTCTAGACCCATCCCCTAAGTTCATTCTTGTATTCTTTAATAAAATAATCATAGGATTTTGTGAAAGACACTCGTAAAAATAAATTATGCAATAAATCAAGTTTATGATAATCATCAATTCATGTAAAATATTTGAACTAAGTAAAACTCAGTATAATACTCAAAAATTTTCATATCGAATTCATTATCTTCAATCAATGACTCAATTTACTCAAAAGGGCACATGGGAGAATAATCTCATGTTTTAAGTTAGCCTTACATTCCTGGATGATTGCTAACAACAATTCTTTGAACAATCTCCTCTTGAATTCCTCAATCTCAACTCTCCTCAAGTCCTGACTTAGTGATTTTTCCTAGGAAAAGGGTTTTGGATGGGTTGTTTGGAACCCCTTTCTCCGAGAAAATGATATATATTCGTCGTATAGGAAGTTTAGAAGGTATTAGGAATGGACTAGAATGCCCCTCGAAATTTTAAAGAAAATTTTTAGACTTGAATCCGCGACGCGGACAGCGTATTTCAGCAAAATTCAACTCCGTCGAAAAATCACAGAAAAGCATAAGTGTGTGATAGGTCCGCCACGCGGCTCTGTCGCGGACTCACACTGTTTTTTCATTTTAGAACGAAAAATTATTTTTTGACTCGGTCGCTCTAAAAATCGACCGAGACCCTTTTCCCACTCAATTTTTTGTGCTGATCACGAATCCGTTCTCGGATTTTTAGTCTGAGTATCGGAAGATGTGTTTTGCGCACACCTCTTCTCTAGGGGTATTTTGGTTATTTTACCGGACGTCACAGTATATGATCATATTTTTACAATAAATTAATTTTTAACATTTTTCACTAAACACCATAAAAAAAGATAATGAGTATTACACTTTGAAGGAAATCATCTTTTTTTAAAAAAAAAAAACAGTTATAAAATAAAAAGTAATTTATAACTTATTTAAGTTGTCACAACTAACATTAAAAGAATACGCAATCTAATATTCATTTTAACATTATTTCAGATATAAATATTGAATTAAATAATAAACATGTGTTGGATAGAAAATATATCACCTCAGTTAACTATATGTATTAGTTTCATATAAGAAAGTCGTAAGGATCAAGTATATACTTTAATTGGGGGATGTATATATTATAATTAAATGAGATGACATATTTTATGTGGTGGACATAACTATGTTATAGTCATTTGAGAAGACAACTAACATTAAAAAAATACGCAATCTAATATTCATTTTAACATTATTTTAGATATAGATATTGAATTAAATAATAAACATGTGTTAAATAGAAAATATGTCACCTCCTTTAACTATATGTATTAGCTTCATATAATAAAGTCGTAATTATCAAGTATATTTTAATTGAGATGAATGTATATATTATAATTAAATAAGATGACTTGTTTTATGTGGTGAACATAACTATGTTATAAGCATTTTAGAACACGCGCACAAGGTTTTTTCAAAATCTGAACCAAAAAACATATTTGAAGCTAAATATTTATATGAGTTAACAAATTTGTCCTCGATCATCTACTTCTTCACTTTTCGACGTAATAGAAATTTAAATATAGTTTTATAAGAAAAAGAGTTTGGAATGATATTTTATTCTTAAATATTTTTATTTCATTTTTTATTTTATAAACAATTGAATAATTATCTGATAAAGTTATCATTATACAAATAGTATCTCAGTGTGGCAATCAAAATTTCAATATTTGTATAAAATGATATTAATTACAAATAATATAATAAACATTTGATTGTTAATTTACATAAATTATATGTATCATCAATTTTATTTTAAGAAAATAAGTACAATCTTCTTTATTTAATATTGTCCATAAACAATGCAAATGGAATAATATTTTTCAAAAAGTTTTAGAATTCCATTTTAATTTATCTAACTGATTTTGACTTGACATGAAATTTTAAAAATAATAAAAGTTTTTGAATCTTGTGGCCTTAATCTAAAAATATACAAAAGAAAAAAACTAATATCATTTATTCTTGTGATCCATAACATGTCACGTGAAATTTAGAATTAAAGAGTTGATAAAAAGAAAAAAAGGGCATTTTTTTAAATTGATAAAAAAAGTAAGTCAAATAACTAGAAAGGAGTAGAATTTTTACACTCCCTTCATTCTAAAATAGTTTTCTTATTTTTGGCTTTGCTTCTCGATGGTCGATCTAATTAATTTTTAAAGTTAAATTTAAATAATTTATTTAATATTCTAAAGTTAAAATTAATTTTTTTTAGAAACTATATGGAAAGTAATGTCGGTCACAATTTTTTCTCATATCAATATGATGAAAACATATGTATTTAAGTATTGGTCAAATTTTACATCATTTGAATATTATGACGAGTACTTTAGAATGAAGAAAGTATATTAAACAAAAAAAATCATGTACTACCATTTAAAGAAAATGAACCTTTGAGTTATAAAATTACCAAAAAGATGGTTTTTATAGTTTAGATACCTAGGAATTTGTATTGAAAAAACTAAATTGATTTTAAATAGTGCAAGTAAGAAATATAGTGAAGATTGTAATGATAAATGGGTTCACAAAATATGAAAGGAGTTGATAATAGTTAATGAACAAAAACTTAATAAAATTGAAATGATATAAAGATAATTAATGGATCCACATGTATTATACATGTTTAGAGGGAATTGTTAAGAAAATAAGATAAGGTCAAGTACATAGTATAATTTGTATTGTTCATTGTACAACTCTTTATTGTCATGGTCGTTCTTCCATGACTCTTACATAATAGAAAAATAATTCATAACAAAATAGTGCAATTCAATTCTTGAAATTACTTATAAGAAATAAAAATAAAAAATGAAAAAATCATAACCTTTTGAAGAAATAATTGGGCCTACATATTAAGATGTACATTTGATTTATAGTTTACTTTTTCATCATATGACAATTAGAATTTTCTAGAACTTGAACTGATTTTTCTGAAAATATCACACACACTTTGCATAATGTAATAATTACTTTAAATTTTTTTAAAATTAATTTTATAAAAAAGTTCTTGATCGTCCTAGTTATAGCTTTCTATATAATAAATCATAAACATAACAGAAATAATAATAATAATAATAATAATAATAATAATAATAATAATAATAATAATAATAATAATAATAATAATAAATCTGGAAAAAGTTAATATATGAAATTTGTGTAGGATATTTAACTACGTAAAGTGGATTTAGAGGACTAACATAATGCAAAATATATAATATTTTAAGAAATTAGGATAAAGTGAAAGATCTATCTTTTATTCTATATGCTTCATTTTTTTTATTGAAAGATGCTTCTAGATTTTTTATTTTATTTTTTTACTTATCTTTCTTGGTAGATTTTTGTTAGCATGTGAAATTACCTTTTTATCCTTGGTCATCATTGACTTTATACTTTTATAGAATAATAGAAAAATGTTTCTAGAAATATATTTATATTGCTATATTTCTTGATAGATTTTGTTAATGTGAAATTACATTTTTACCCTTGGTCGTCCTACCTTTCACGTTTCTATATAATAGAAAAATATATGCTCTCGTTGTTGGTTTTTTTTATCTCAATTTAAGTAACAATAGTGGGATTTGTTTTGTGTTTTTTTAAAAAAATTATTAATTATTGTGACTTATAATACATTTTATGTCCGGCAAACTCGATCTTCTTCCAGATCTGCGCTTCTTCTCCATTGTGCTTCTTCTCCACGGCGCTGCGTCTCCACTGTGCTTCAGAGAAGACACAAAATATTGCAGGTCTCCAGGCGACTAAACTAGTTCTGTTGGTCGCGTTATTCTCCGGCTACGAGAGTTCCCGATCAACATCAGTCATATTTCGGTGACTCAGACGTATAGTTTCCGGCCAGAGGCAGAAATTCGGCGACCATTTTCCGGCGAAAATCAACCCAGGTTCTATCATTCCTCCCTATTCACTACTTCTTGACTACACTATCTCATTTTGTGAATCTTTTTCCTTTTCTTTTCTATTGATTAGTCTTTGAGATTATTTCTTGAGTGATTTAAGTGTAATCTTTCAATTTCTTGATTAGTTGGTTAGTAGTATATCTCATACTTATTGATTCTTGATGATGTTGATCTGCTGAATTTCTGGAGATTTGCTGATTTTGTGTTTTGGATATAGTTGTAGAGTTGTTGGTTTATTTGTTTGTCAGTATAATACTTGTTTGTAATTGGGTCCCTAGTGAGATTATTTCGTAGTTGGTGCATCCGGATCTGATGGTGGAGTAGGGTCATGTCGTCGGTTGGGGTCAGGGGCAAGAGGGAGGGGTAGTAAGAAAGACACACGCTTATCTAAATTAAGAGTGGGATCGAGGAATATAGGTACACTTACAGGAAATCTATAGAGCTAGTAAAGAGTCTTAAGAGGAGACAAATTAATATAGCGTGTATTCAGGAGACTAGATTGGTAGGGACCAAAGCTCGGGACGTAGATGGGTTCAAGCTATGGTACTGGGGTGGTTCTAGGGATAGAAATCGTGTAGGTATACTAGTAGACGAGGGCCTTAGTGAGTATGTAGTGAAGGTTAGGAGGTTTAATGATAGAATGATGTCTATTAAACTTGTGGTGGGTAAGCACGTAGTGACTGTAGTTAGTGCCTATGCACCTCAAGTGGGTCTAGACGAGGAAGTCAAGAGGCTCTTTTGGGAAGATTTGGATAAGGTGGTGAGAGGCATACCAGTGACGGAAAAACTTTTCATTGAGGGAGACTTTAATGGACATATTGGGACTACCAATAGCGGGTTTGAAGATGTCCATGGAGGCTTTGGTTTTGGGGAAAGGAATGGGGGTAGGACGTCTCTCTTGGATTTTGCCAAAGCCTTTGAGTTAGTTATTGCTAACTCATGTTTCCAGAAGAGGGAAAATCACTTGATAACCTTTCAGAGTGCAGTAGCTAAAACTCAAATTGATGACCTACTTCTCCGGAAGGGTGATAGAAGCCTTTGTAAGAATTGCAAAGTCATTCCGAGTGAAAGTATTTCCACTCAACATAGGCTTCTAATAATGGATTTAGAGATTAAGAGAAAAAAGAAGAGGAAGATTGCCTACGCCCAACCAAAGATTAGATGGGGAGGCCTGACTCCTGCCCTTTCTCATGAGATGGAAGAAAAGCTGAGAAACTTAGAGGCTTGGAGTAATGGCGGAGATGTGAATGGTATGTGGAATAATACTGCTGGTTGCATTAGAAAGGTAGCTTCTGAGATACTAGGGGTTTCAAGAGGACCCTTCGGTGGACGTCAAGGTAATTGGTGGTGGAATGAAGAAGTTCAAGGCAAAGTGAAAGCGAAGAAGGTGGCCTATATGAAGTGGTTGGAGTGTAGGGATGAGGATGAAAAACAAAGGCTTAAGGAGATTTATAAGACAACTAAGTCAGAAGCAAAGATGGCGGTGACGAGTGCTAAGATAGCAGCGTTTGAGCGTCTATATGAGGAGCTAAGTGATAAAGGCACGGATAAGAGAATGCATAGGCTTGCTAAAGAGAGAGAAAGGAAAGCTCGAGACCTAGACCAAGTGAAGTGCATCAAGGATGAGGAGGGTGAGGTGTTAGTGGATGTGAATTCCATTAAACAAAGGTGGCAAGCTTACTTTCATTAACTCTTAAACAAAAAAGGAGATAGTGATATTGAGCTGGGTAAGTTGGCACATTCCGAAAGCCATCGAGATTTTGGTTATTGTAGGCGGTTCAGAGTTGAGGAGGTTAGAAGGGCGATTAGTAGGATGAAGAAAGGGAGGGCGATCGGACCTGATGAGATTTCGGTAATTTTTTTGGAAGAACATGGTCAAGGATGGCATAGAGTGGCTGACTAGACTATTCAATGCTATCATGAAGACTGTCAAGATACCGGATGAATGAAGGAGGAGTACAATGGTTCCACTGTATAGGAACAAGGGTGATATTCAAAACTGTAATAATTACAGGGGTATCAAGTTGTTAAGTCATACTATGAAGGCATGGGAGAGAGTGATAGAGATGAGGGTTAGAAAAGTAGTGTTTATTTCAGAAAACCAGTTTGGATTCATGCCAGGGCGGTCGACTACTGAAGCAATTCACCTTCTCCGGAGATTAGTGGAAAAATATAGGGAAAGAAAGAAGGACCTTTATATGGTGTTCATTGATCTTGAAAAGGCCCATAACAAAGTCCCGAGGGATGTCCTGTGGAGGTGTTTAGAGATGAAAGGTGTCCCAATGGCATATATTAGAGTGATAAAGTACATGTAGGATGGAGCCAAAACTCAGGTAAGAACGGTGGGAGGAGATTCAGAATATTTTCCTGTTAAGATGGGACTTCATCAAGGATCTGTGTTGAGCCCTTTTCTGTTTCCGTTGGTGATGGATGAGCTGACGCGATCTATCCAGAAGGAGGTCCCATGGTGTATGTTGTTTGTAGATGAAATAGTACTGATTGATGAGATCCGGACCAAAGTTAATGATAGGTTGGAGGTTTGGAGACACGCTTTGGAGTCCAAAGGATTTAAACTGAGTAGGACCAAAACAGAATACTTGAAATGCAAATTCAGTATTGCGAGGGATGAAGCAGACATTGATGTGAGACTTGCCGCTCACCCTATTCCCAAGAGGGAAAGCATTAGGTATCTAGGGTCCATCATCCAGAGTAGTAGGGATATCGATGATGATGTCACACACCGTATTGGGGCGGCTTGGACAAAATGGAGGTTGGCCTCTGGAGTATTGTGTGATAAGAAGATACCACCTAAACTCAAAGGTAAGTTCTACAGAATGGTGGTTAGACCATCTTTGTTGTATGGGGTGGAGTGCTGGCCAATAAAAAATACACATGTTCAGAAGATACAGGTCGAGAAATGAGAATGTTAAGATGAATGTGTGGTCACACCAGGAGTGATAAGATTAGGAATGAGGCCATTCGGGAGAACTTTGAGGTGGCCCCTATAGCTGACAAAATGATGGAAGCGAGACTACGATGGTTCGGACATGTGCATAGAAGGAGTGCTAATGCCTCGGTTAGAAGGTGTGAGAGGCTAGATTTGGGAGTTACACGAAGGGGTAGAGGTAGACCAAAGAAGTATTTGGGGGAGGTGATTAGGCAAGATCTGGTGAAACTTGATCTCACCGAGGACATGACCTTAGATGAGAAGGAGTGGAGGTCACGAATTAGAGTAGCAGGCTAGGCTAGATAGGAAGGAGTTGTTAATTGTATGCCTTTTATATGCTATATATCTGCCTTTTGTATGTTAATTGTCCCGTATTTACTTCCTGTGCACTTTCTCTTTCTCTTTCTTTCATGTTTATCATATCTAGCTTATTCTGCTCATGGGTCTTTGTAACAAGGGCTCCAAAGAAACAGCCTCTCTACCGCAATGAGGTAGTGGTAAGGTATGCGTACATTCTATCCTCCCGACCCCACTTGTGGGATTTCACTGGGTATGTTGTTGTTGTTGTACTTATTTCGTTCCACTTTTGTTAAACATATAAAATTTTGAAAAACCAAAATTTTAAATTGACAATTATTGTGTTCTATAATATTTTTTACATCATTTCAAGTAATATACATAAACTTTTTAGTTTATTTATGTTATATTTTTTAAAAGTACTTTCTTTTTTACACAAATATAATCATTGAAAGTTTAATTTATGATTTTGTATTTGTTTTATATACAATAATTGATTAGGATGATATAGTAAATAAACGGTTAAAGTAATTAAAGGTAATACTATAAAATCTTAGTTGAAGCAACTAAAGAAATATAATCAAGCAACTGAAGCAAACACGTCAATAAGTAGTTGCTTTAAAAATATTAAATTAAAAAGCCCATAAAATATTTTATTAGCCCCATAAAATAAAGGAGAAGAAGTAGGCAGTTCAAATAGGCATGTTAACAGAGAGTTGCTTGCTTATTCACATTTCTTATATCTAATATATATAAGTGTGGGTTGTTACCTTTCCTACCAACCCAATTATTTCACTCCATACTACCAAGGGCAATCTTGCTATTTTCCCTTCCATACTCTCCATAATGCTCCACCTTTGGTCCTACACGTGAATAAACCCGCGCGTCTCTGCCTCCGGCTTCTAGCTTCCTGCTATCATACACGTTGCCACCTCTACCTCCTAGCTCATCAACACCTCTCAAAGAGAAAAACTGAAGGCAACGACTATAAAAGGGTTGTGTTGTACGTGTGCCTTCGTCTCCATGTATCTAACGTCAATAAATTTCTTCTGAACAACTTTACCATTCTCCCTCCTCCTCCTTCATCTGTCATTTCTCTTTCTTCACTTTCTGATGAGTTCTTCTCTCTATGTTGTCCTCGGTACTAGGTTTGTTATGCCTTTTAAGTTCCTGCGACAATATTAGCTTTGCTGACATCGAATTGTTTATGCAGGATAGATTACTTTCTGAAGCTGAGCCTTTGTTTATTGATTCAATGGTTATTTGTAGGTGACATATTTAGCTGAATGTTATTTTCAATTTTGATTTTAAACTGCCAAACCCGATGAACCCAAGGTGTTCGATCATATGCCTATGAAGTTCTGTCGGTGCATGTGTACAAAAGTGGGGTTAATTTGCTTGTCCTATACCAATAAGAGATGTATACCATTTCAAATATTGAGTATTAGTCTCCTTTTTGAGTGAAATATAATGCACAGCTTTGTAGTGCGACATGTGAAAATATATATAGGAAGTGAGGCTTCTCGAAAGTAGAAGGAAAAGAGAACAAGTCATACAAATCTGTTAAAGCAGTAGGAGGCTTCCTGTCCTATGGCAATAAGAGATGTATACCATTTCAAGCCTGAGCATTGGGATTCTTTTCTAGTGAAATATAATGCATGGCTTTGCAGTGAGACATGTAAAAATATATAGAAAGTGAGGCCTATCGAGAAGAAAAAGGGAACAACTCATACAAATCAGTTAAAGCAATAGGAGCTTGATGGTGGTCTCCTTCTCATCAGTCTAAGGGTGGAATAAAACATGGATAAAACTACTACATGTGTATGGTAGTGGAGTAAGCCTACCATGTAAAATCCCTTTAATTCTATCTATGATTAGTACCAACTGATAACGACTAAAATAGAATAGCGCTAGCAGAAAATTTGGATCACTCTAATATATTAATTATTAATATAATCTTAGAATTGTCTAAGTGAGAGTTCTACCAAGACTAAAACACCAATAGTTACAAATTAATATCAGGTGGACAAGTTATGACTGCTTGTCTACTCATCTCGAGACACTCGAATCTATGGACAAACAAGCTGAAGAGTGATGATTCTCAATTGACAGTCAATACAATACCAAAAAGTATCTTCTATCTCGCAATTCCTTCTCTTGGGGTGATAACAAGATCTGCTTAACTCACAAATTTTGCCTAGAAATTGTCCTAACTTCTAATGACAACTTCAAAACTAACAAACCAAACAACAGCTTGACAAAAAAGACTCAATCTTTACAAACACAACAACTATGCTATAGTTCTAGCCATAAAACAGGTCATGGTGAATTGTCACTAGCTTATCAAAATCTTTAGGCAACCTAGAAATATCCCATTTAATAACTAATCAAAATTATTTTAAATCCACTAAAAGTATAATCAAGGTTACCAATTATAATATAAATCAAAACTCCTCAGAGACTCTAATTACGCAAAACAATATATATATATGTATGTGTATATATATATATATATGTATGTATGTATATGTATGTATATGTATATATATATATATATATATATGTATGTCTGTATATATATATATGTATGTATGTATGTATGTATATAGGGTAGTTATCTTTACTGGTCATGACACAAAGGTCATGCAGAATGCATAGATCCTCCTTATAAAAAAAGCAAACTTGAGAGGAAGATGGATAGAATTATTTACTTCTTATTTGCAGTTCTATTCACAATTGCTTTTGTTGGATCAGTCTACTTTGGGATCGTGACTAAAGAGGATCTAGATGGCGAACATAGCAGGTGGTATCTTATAACACCCCACATCTTACATGTACTAGTCCTATACATACGGAACATGATATGGTTTGGTCGAAGGAGCATTAGTTTTAAAAGTGCCCAACTATTAGATTGGAGGGCTATATTTACGTCTAACGCTTAAGATGAGCAAGTGTATATAAGTTATAAGTCAAATTAAGGAGATTGCGGCCTTAAATAAAGTGAACGAAGTGAGGTGCTTGTGGGACTTAGGAAGCCAGCAGGTGAGTCACCTACGTGTTTAGATTAAATGGGCTAGGTAGACGGGGAAGATTAATTCATACAAGAGTGAACTCACTAGAAGCTCAAAATTAAGTAAAAAGAAAAGGGCACGGGGACGAGGCCCAATACCAAATTTGTCCAAGTCCAGTAATGAATAAAGCCCAAGTTAAGGGTGCCAGTTTAGCCCATGGTTTAGCATTATAAAGGGAAAATATTTACAGCCCAAGATGAATAGAAAAAAGGACCAAGTACATTCATAACCTATTTGACGATTTGGGTCAAAACTAAGTGAAGGGAAAATAGAACAATGGGCAGTCAAGGTCCACTGAATTGAAACCCAATAAGGCCTAAGTGAAAGAGCAAATTAGATACATCAATCACTTGATAAATAAGGCTTAAAATAAAGGAGAAAGTTGTCCAAGGGTGGCCCTTTAAAAGGGAATAAAAGCATCCCCTTTAAGTCATTTAAAGTTGGACACAAATCAGATTTCCTAAGTTCCTTTTTGCTCTTTCAACTTCATACAAAGCAGCCCCCACAACCTTATTAGGGTTGATGAAGAAGCCCTCAACCTTGAAGGTTAAGGTAAGTAAAAATAGTTATATGTTTAGTATGATTTTTCCATTAAAAATAAGAGAAATAGGTTGGTTATGCTTGTGTTGGAATTTTGGACAACATGTGTTCTAAAAATTGTTGCACATTTTCCTTTGTTCATTAAGAGGATTTTCTCTTCTTGGTTGGCTTGATTATGAAAGGAGGTTGATTTTCTTAACAAGATTTAAATCATAGATGGTAAGGTAAAGTCGTTGTGCTATTTTGTTTTACTTAAATAATCGAGTTTTAGTGTGTTATCCTAAATGTGTTATTAGTAGAAATATTGGGTTGATTGATTAAGGACTATGGTCTCACATCCTCCATCTATTGTGGGACTGTTTTAGGACTAGTTTGGAATGTAAAAATGTTGAGAACAGTTTGGTCAAAGATGGAACAAGTGTGAATTGTTGATGTTGAAATATAGGGAAAGGGCGTAATGTTATGCTATCTATTATGTGCTGTATGGAATTGTTATGTGTTGTACCTTGTGAGCTGTTATAAGCATATTATGGGTCTATAACAAGATGGATATATCATGTAATTGAAGGTGTATTAGACCAATGAGATTGGACTGCCAAGATGTGTTTATTAGCTTCTAATACTAGTTTTATCACCTAATCTATTGTAGATAAATATTTGGGGTAAAAGGAGGTTACTTTGAGGTAATGACGAGGTGGTACATCGTGGTATGTAAGGCTACTCGATTTCGTATTATTTGGCATGAAATCTTAGTTGTTCCTTGGCAAATACAGTCACTTACAAACTCTGACATAACTAATAACCATGTCTCTACCCTTTAACATGTTCATATGTTCCCATAGATAGCTATTGTCAAATCTGCACACATACTTTAGATACCAAGATACATGAGTTCCTTTTTTTGCTAAATAAAGTCCATGTGTTGTTTTATCTCCTAAACATTTCATTAGTTGTGTAACCTACTCTTTTCAGTGTGGTATCGTCTTGCATGATTGTTTATATGTCATACGTTATATCAATAGTCCTATAGCTCAAAATGTTATGACCACCAAAAGAATCATCTCAAAAGTAAGTAAAAGATATAAAGTGAAGTTGCTTATTGATGGGTGGTATCCCAGGGGTGGAAGAATCACCTAGCATGGGTCGATCCCATATTACAGGGGGTATCCAGGGATGAAAGGAAAGCCTAGCATGGGTCGATCTCGATATCGATTTACCACTAATCAGCTGGTCATTTATATTATATAGCATGCACAAATTATAAAGTAAAGAAAGATAAAGTAATGAAAAGGACATAAAGTACATGATTCTACAATATGACTAAAGGTGGTCTCTTATCCTTACACCAATGCATGATTTCATTTGAGTTCTTATTTCATATATAGTACCTCTTGCCTTACATATTCAGTATATTATCTCGTACTAACGTCCCATATAGGGGACCTGTATTTCGTGTTGTAGGTACATGAGCTAGTAGATCTCCCCAGTAAGATTACAGGATGTCTAGCTGCTATTACTAAGCTCTAGGTTGCTTCGGGGTTTTGTGTAAGGACCCGCATTTTTTTAGCATCTTTATCAGACCTTGTAATGTCACCCCGTGAGAAACTTTAACCAAATGTCACCTCAAGGGAGGCCCACACGGTCCGTGTGAGGTCACACAGCCCGTGTGGCCTCTAGTGAGGTGATACTTGCCCTTATTTTTGAATACGAGGACTTAACAGGGAATTTCGAGCTAAGGCACGCCACACCGAGACCCCACACGAATCATGTGACACTTCATGGACTATGTGGAGGGCCACATGATGGCCTTGAGCCTGTAAAACCAAGAATCAAGCCAAATGTGGTCACACGGCCACCTCACGGTCTGTGTGAAGGCTCACGGGTCGTGTGGCTTCCGGCGTGAAATTTTTATAAGTGCAAAATCAGTGTCTCATAACTTTTTGTGCAAAACTTTTCCTAAGTGTAAGTGACGGCCACTTACAAGACACGGACCATGTGGCCATCCGTGTGACAACCCTCACGTCAAAAATTCTAAGTGTTGAAATTTTGGTTGCAGACCTCCGTCAGGCAAATTTGTCCAAGTATGGTTTCAGGGCTCTGTTCATGGCCAATAAAGTGTTTCACGGGCCGTATAAGTGCCAGTGAAGTCGTGAAGAGACAATTTTTCACCCATTTTATTAATGGCTTTTACATAATTATGGTTTATTCTAAAAGTGTTTTACAACTTTTTCACCTATCCTAAGCACCTAGATCAGCTGATACTGCTTCATTTTAATTTATTCCCATTAGAAAACACTCTTACTCAAAAATCAATTTCTTAAAAATATCCTCCCTAAGCTCTTCTCTCAAGACTCAAGCCAATGATTCAAATCAGGGTTCACCTTCAAACCAATTTCCTCCTCAAGCTCATCTTTCAAGACTAAGGTATGTGGGATTGATTCTTGGTCCCTTTCAACCAAGAATACCCAAACTCTTTTCAATTGATTTTCATGGAATTAAGCTTTCTTTAAATGTGGGTTTTTCATTATATGATTTACTAAATTCAATTGATGTATGGGCCGTACCTTATTTGTAAGTTACTTTAATCCCTATTATGATGATTTACATTGAAGTTATGAAGTTATGAACATACATGTCCCCTTTAAAGATTGATTTATGCATGGGTGATTTATATTATGATTTAAATGTGGATTTAATTATGGATTTACTTCAATTTCATATTATATTGTTGATTTTAGATTGAATCTCAATTACCCATGATATTCCCAAATCATTTATGGCATATGCATTCATGAACATTGGAATTTATGAAAATTATGAAGTGGGTTAAGCCCAATTATGTTTTATGATACGATTTTGATAAGGTATTGATTATGACAAGAATGTGATCACATACATGTCTATGCTTATGGTTCCTTGAGCATCTTGGATGCTTGCACCGTCTTGTATATTTGAATGAGCTATTATTATGCATGAGTATCATGATTATGAATTATGGTTTGGTAATTAAGCCTAAAGGTGCATGGAACGAATTTGAAATGACTATTGCCTCTTTGAAAGCATGTATATATCTGTGTATATGTATTCTAGTTGAATGTTGACTTAGCACCGATGGATTGAGGGTTCTCTCTCTCTCCTTGAACTATGTGCCTACCATAGGTTATGTGAAAATCCTATCTAAAATGGGGATGCCCGTAAGGAAGGTTGCTTCATATGAAATAGGAATTCTCGTAAGGTTAAGCATGATATGATATGATATGATATGATATATTTGAAAATCCTATCCAAAATAGGAATGCCCATAAGTAAGGTTACTTCATACGAAATGGGGATGCCCGTAAGGTGAAGTTGGTTTACCTTTTGCAACTAGACCACCTCTTTACCAGTGAGGAGATTTCATCGGGACTACAAGTAATAGCTCGCTTGATCTTACTCATGTCGGTTGAGGTCACATCCCTACTATATATTAGCATTATGGCATTTCATGCGTCATGGACTTCATAACATATTGTATACTACTCTTCTTTGGATATATGACTCTTTTTATGTTATGTGCCTTTGTCATCTAACATTAAATGCAAGTTTGGTAAACATACGCATTGCATGCCCGCATACTTAGTACATTCAAACATACTAACGCATACTTTTGCCTACATGATCTCACCATGTAGGGACCGAGGAGTACATCTATCCACCGCATGACGTTTAGCTCGGTTCTCAAGTTTTGCTTGTTGTGGTGAGTCCTATCTTCCAAGGACAAGCCACCTATCCTCTACCTATGGTGATTTTGTTTAGGTTATCTATATTTGAGGGTGAGCCCAGGGTATGACTTTGCCCCCGTCCTATCTTATGACTAGAGGCATCGTCGGACATCTTGTACACTCCTTTACGTTTATGTGTTAAGTGCTATGAACGAAGATTATGCTTGCTAGGTACTTAGTGGATATCATTATGTGTTTTCTCTATGATACTTACGTCTTGATTCATGATATGATGTGAAAGATCCTAAGTCCCGAATTGCCCCCATAGCGTGAATAATACTTACCCGCCCCTTAGACTTTATGTGATACGTGTTATGTGAATTCATGTTAATACTTACCCGCCCCTTAGACTTTATGTGATACGTGTTATGTGAATTCATGTTAATCCCTTTCCCCTATGATATCCCCGTAGTGTGAGTCCTACTTTCCCATCCCATAGACTTATGTATTTATCATTTAAATACACTTCTGGATCGATGATGTTAATTTGGATACTTTGTGGCTTGTTTGGGGACTCTGAGGTTCCCATTCGCCATGTCACTCCTAGACCTAGGTCCAGGTTATTACAGAGATGGTATCAGAGCACTAGGTTTGTCAATGATCCTCGAAGTCCAACATGCCGCATCAAGTAGAGTCCTATTCATGGGTTTGAGGTGCACCACGCCTATGAGTGAGAGCCTACGAAGGCATTCTAGGAATTGTCTCACTTCTTCATGCCTTATGTCGTGTTATGGTTCATATATTTGGTTTTCTTATCTTTGTGTCATTGCGCCTTTTCATAAAATGCCTAGAAGAAGACACCACTTTCCAAGACTGGCCAGGGCTAATGAGGGTCAAGCACCTCAAGGGCCTATGGATGAGCCTATATCTAACGGTGAATTCCATACAGCCTTTCTATGCTTGCACAGGTGGTGGTATCTCATACTAGGCAGGCTAATCTTCCACGGGATCCCCCCTCTGGCTTCTAGGGTGAGGGATTTTACCTGAATGAATCCTCCTGAATTTAATGGATCAAAGGCTCATGAGGATGCTCATGAGTTCATTGATGAGTTCACCAAGGTATTGAATGTTATGGGTGTCACTTCTGTGGAGAAGGCTTAATTGGTTGCCTATCAACTGAAAGATGTGGCTCAGGTGTGGTACACCCAATGGTCTATGGAGAGGATTTGCGGTGATGCTGTCAATTGGGAGGAGTGCAAGCTTGCATTCCTGGATCTCTTCTTTCCACTTGAGCTTAGGGAGGACAAGATGACTGAATTTATCAACCTCAAGCAAAGGGGTATGAGTGTGAGGGACTATGCCCTCAAGTTCACTAAGCTCTCCAAGTATGCATCCACACTTGTGCCTGATCCTCATGCAAGAATGCACAAGTTTATTTCCGATATCTCTGACTTGCTTATGAAAGAATATCTTATAGCCATGCTCATACGAGATATGGACATTTGTAGACTCATGGTATACACGAGCAAATTGAAGGGGAGAAACTCAAGGAGAGGAGAGTACATGATCCCTAAGAGGGCCCATTTTGATAGGAGGTTCTTCGGCTCTCAGGGTGGTTTTGTCCACATTGAACAGGGCTACGGTTCTAGTACTCGGGTTGCTAATGCTAAAGTGCCTCCTCCGAAGGCACCGGTTGGTGATGGACCATGGTATCCTCCGTGTGACAAGAGTGGGAAGCCCCACACGGGTGCTTTCCGGAAGAAGCTGGGTGCCTGCTTTGGTTTGGTTGTGGTGATAAGAACTACAAGATTGTCGACTGTCCTGATGAAAGGCCCCGGATCCTTGACGTCACTTTAAGGTTCCCGAAACTGCCCAGAAATTTTTGCCAGGCATCACCTCACGGAAGGGCCTACACAGCCCAAGTGAAGGCACACGGACCGTGTGGCCTCCCGTGAAGTGGCACCCGAGAAAATGAAGGGTAGACGGGCCACCACACAGCCCGTGTGACACTAGACGGTCTGTGTGGCCCTCAATCCGAACCCTTGGTGTGGGAGATACCTTTATACGGACATAGTCACGGTCCGTGTGACCCTAGACGGTCTGTTTACCGGACCGTGTCGTGACACTTGGTCCAAAAAATCTTGCCTCCGAAAATTTAAAGTATGGGACCATGGCACAGTAGATGGTCCGTGTGACACTACACAGACCGTGTACTGGACTGTATGCCTCAGACGGATCAATTCCTGGTCCGTTTCATTTATGGCATTTTTGAAATATTGGCTTGTTCCAACGAAAATTTTGTCATTTCCCACCCTTTCTAAGCTCCCTATATAAGAGGGACTTCACCATTTTCAGCCCCCTTCCACTCTAACTCACTCTCTCACTAACATTCTCTTCTTCAAGACTCTCCCACATCTCTCTAGGATTCTTCAAGTTAAGGTTCAGATTTGAGTCCATTTCCTCTTCAAGTGTTGTCTTCTACTAGGTATGTGGGTTTTGATTCTTGGTCTCTTTCAACCAAGAAGACCCAAAGTTCCTTTCAAACTAATTTATGAATTTGTCTACTTAAAATTTGAATTTTACTACTTGATCTTGGTACCTTTGAACAATGCATGTGTTATACATTATTCCGGATTTTTAAGTTTTGTTAAGTTCCTTTATGATGAACTATCTTGAATTATGAAACTATGAACATGCATGTCCCTTTAAGATATTATTTTGCATGGGTGATCTATACTACATTTTCATATGAATTTTATTATGGATTTCTTAGTCTTTACATTATATTGCTAATTTGGATATACTCTACATTACCCATGCCATTCCTACACCATGCATTGCATCACATTCATGACATTGATACATGAAAATTTTGGAAATGTGGTGTTAAGCCTAATTTTGTCCTAAAAAGGAATTATAATGTGATTTTGGTAAGACATGGGATATGAAAAGAAGGTGATCACTGGTATGTCTAAAATCTTGGCTCTTGGAGCATCTTGGGTGCTTGCAACACCTTGTACTTGTAGATGAGTTATTCCTTGCATTGGCATCTTGCATATGATCTTGTAATTTGGGGTTGTGCCTCAATGTGCCTTGAACGCTTTTGAAACTTGCACTCGACTCTCTTGAAAGTTTGTGTATATATAAGTATATTCTTGTGGGATGTGTAAGACTTAGCACCGATGGATTGGGGGTCCTCTCCCTTTCCTTGAACTATGTGCCTACATAGGGACGGATGTAATTCTTCTATCTGTATATGACTATGATTTGTCTTACTTTGATTCTATAAATCCTTCCAAAAAGCGAGTCGTAAGGAAGGTGACCATCCACCGAAAAGCGGAGTCGTAAGGTGTGGTGTAGATTACCCTTAGCAAGTAATCTCCTCCCTACCAGTGGGAGGTCCCAATCGGTCCAATTCGTGTAATAGCTCGCATGGATTTGGTTTTTCGATTATAGTCCATCTCGTTATATATATATATATATATATATATATATATATATATATATATATATATATATATACATACATACATACATATATAGGAGCATTATCGTATTGCACGTATCACGCATCCCATGGCATCTTGTATATTGAATCCTATTGCTTATATGTTCTTGTATATTATGTGCCCTAGCCATCTAACAGGGATATGCAGGTTCAGTAAGTTACGCGCATACCCGCATACTTAGTACATTGAAAAGTACTAACGCATACTCTATGCCTGCATGATCTTACCATGCAGGGACCGAGCAGTTTGAGCGCTATCTGTCGGACGAGTAGTTCCCCTTTGCAGCTATTTTGTGGTGAGCCCCGTCTTCTGAGGGCAAGCCTTATTTCTTGGGTTCTCTATGTATATTTATTTTGCTGAGGGTGAGCCCGGAACTTGTCCTGGCCCCCGTCCCTTCTTAGAGGCATGTGTTGGGTGCTGTAAAAACTTGTCTTTTGATCTATCTATAAAAATATGCTCTTCTTTGGATTTAGAATTTTTCCCTTTGATACTTGTCTTTGATTTCTGAAACTTTGAGGCTTGTTTGGGGGGCTTTCAGGTCCCCATTCGTCGTGTCACATCTAGGCCCCGACCTCGGGTCGTGACAAAAGGTGGTATCAGGGCCTTGGGCTTTCAATGGTCCTCAGAGCCCAACGTGCCACATTGAGAAGAGTCCTATTCATGGTTATGAAGTGAACCATACCTATGAGTGGGAGGCTACGAAGATGTCTTGGGAAATTCCTCCCTTCTTTATGTCTAGTAGCATGCTGTGGCTAGTTATGGATTCCCTTACTTACTGGTGTCGTTAATCTATTTTAGTAAATGCCTCGAGGAAGACCTCCACTACCTAGGCCGGCTCCGGCTGCTGAGGATCAAGCCCCACCTGAGCCTATGAAGGAGCTTATCTCCAACGGTGAATTCCATACCGCCTTCGCCATGCTTGCACAGGTGGTGACCACTGAGGCAAGGCAAGCCAATTTGCCATGAGACCCTACACCCGCTTCTATTGTAAGGGATTTCACCCGGATGAATCCTCCGGAGTTCTACGGATCAAGGGTTGATGAAGATGCTCAGGAGTTCATTGATGGACTCTCAAAAATACATAACATTATGGGTGTCTCTTCTAAGGAAAAAGCTGGATTGGCTGCCTACCAGCTAAAGGATGTAGCTCAGGTATGGTATACGCAGTGGTCTATGGAAAGGGTTTGTGATTGTGATGTTAAATGGGGAGAGTTCAAATCTGCCTTCCTTCATCATTTCTTTCCGCTTGAGCTGAGGGAGGCCAAAATCACCGAGTTTATTAACCTTAGGCAGGGGAGTATGAGTGTGACAGATTATGCCCTCAAATTTACCAAGCTATCCAAATATGCTCCATCCCTGGAGGCCGATCCTCGTGCAAGGATGCACAAATTTGTTTCAGGTATTTCTGATTTGCTGATGAAAGAATGTCAAACTGCTATGCTAACTGGGGACATGGATATTGCCAAACTCATGGTGTATGCTGAGCAGATTGAGGGGGAGAAACTCAAGGAGAAGAGGGAACACGATCCCAAGAGGGCCCGCTTTGATGGCAGGTTCTCCGATACTAGACATGTTGGCTTTGGTCATTTCTAGCAGGGCCAAGGCTCGGGTGGCTAATGCTCGAGCACCCCCTCCCGGGGTACAGGTGGGTGGCGGACCAGGATATCTGACGTGTGAAAAGTGTGGAAGGCCCCACATAGGTGCCTACCGGAGGGAATTGGGACTTTGCTTCGGATGTGGAAGTAAGGACCATAAAGATTCTGATTGCCCGAGGGGCGCACGCGGAGGTTGAGGTCTGGTAGCCCAAGGCGGGCAGGGTCAACAAAGGGGTCCCCAAGGTGCTGCCCCAAGGAACAATAGGTTTTATGCACTCCATGCTCGCCAGGATGTCGAGGAGGCTCCGGATGTTGTGACTGGTATGATAAATGTTTTTTATTTTAATGCTTATGTTTTGCTTGACCCAGGTGCAAACTTGTATTTTGTGACTCCGTTGTTGGCTGTTAAGTTCGGGTTAAAACCCCAAATTTTAAGAGAGCCTTTCTCGGTCTACACCTCCGTAGGTTAATCTATTGTTGCTCAAAGAGTCTATTATGGGCGCCCTGTTGTTGTGTTGCATAAAATCTTTCCATGTGATCTTGTGGAACTTGAAATGTTTGATTTTGATGTGATTCTTGGAATGGATTGGTTGCATGCATCTTATGCCTCCATAGATTGTAGAACCCAGAAAGCCCAGTTCCAACCTCCCAATGAGCCAGTTCTTGAATGGAGGGGTTGCGATTCCTCTATTAAAGGTAGGTTTATTTCCTACCTCAAGGCGCAGAAAATGATTTCTAAGGGGCGCATCTACCATATGGTAAGGGTCCAAGATGCAGATTCTGAGGTGCCTACTTTCAAGTCAGTCCCCGTGGTGAATGAATTTTTGTATGTGTTCCCCGAAGACTTACCAGGCATTCCTCTGGACAGAAAGATAGATTTTGGCATAGATCTTCTTCCAGATACTAAGCCTATTTCTATCCCTCCGTACCGGATGGCCTCTGCAAAATTGAAAGAGTTAAAGGAGCAGTTGAAGGACCTATTAGAGAAGGGTTTCATTTGGCCTAGTACATCACCATGGGGTGCTCCTGTGATGTTTGTAAGAAAGAAGGACGGGTCTCTCCGTATGTGTATTGACTACAGGTAGCTGAATGAAGTGACAGTTAAGAACAAGTACCCGTTGCCGAGGATGGATGATTTGTTTGACCAGCCACAAGGTGCCACTCACTTCTCAAAAATTGATCTCCATTCTGGATACCATCAGCTGAAGGTTAGAGAGTGTGATATCCCCAAAACAGCTTTTCGGACAAGGTACGGGAATTTTCAATTTGTGGTGTTGTCGTTTGGTCTAACTAATGCTCCGGCTGCATTTATGGATTTGATGAACAGAGTGTTTAAGCCTTTCCTAGATAGCTTTGTGGTGGTATTTATTGACGATATCCTCATTTACTCCTGAAGTGAAAAAGAGCACGGGAATCATTTGAGGATGGCCCTCCAAACTCTGAGGGAAAAGAATGCCAAATTTAGCAAGTGCGAGTTTTGGTTGGGCGAAGTGGCCTTTCTCGGGCATATGGTGTCCGGGGATTGTATCAAAGTAGATCCGAGGAAGACAGAGGATGTGTGCCTACATAGGGATGGATGAAATTCGTCTATCTGTATATGATTATGATTTGTCTTGCTTTGATCTTGTAAATCCTTCCAAAAAGTGGGTTGTAAGGAAGGTGACCATCCACCGAAAAGTGGAGTCGTAAGGTGTGGTGTAGATTACCCTTAGCAAGTAATCTCCTCCCTACCGGTGGGAGGTCCCAATCGGTCCAATTCGTGTAATAGCTCGCATGGATTTGGTTTGTCGATTATAGTCCATCCCCGTTATATATATATATAGGAGCATTATCGCATTGCACTCATCATGCATCCTATGGCATCTTGTATATTGAATCCTATTGCTTATATGTTCTTGTATATTATGTGCCCTAGCAATCAAACAGGGATATGCAGGTTCGGTAAGTTACGCGCATTGCATACCCGCATACTTAGTACATTGAAAAGTACTAACGCATACTCTATGTCTGCATGATCTTACCATGCAGGGACCGAGCAGTTTGAGCGCTATCTGTCGAACGAGTAGTTCCCTTTGCAGTTATTTTGTGGTGAGCCCCATCTTCTGAGGGCAAGCCTTATTTCTTGGGTTCCTTATGTATATTTATTTTGCTAAGGGTGAGCCCGGAACTTGTCTTGGCCCCTGTCCCTTCTTAAAGGCATGTGTTAGGTGTTGTAAAAACTTGTCTTTTGATCTATCTATAAAAGTATGCTCTTCTTTGGATTTAGAATTTTTCCCTTTGATACTTGTCTTTAATTTCTGAAACATTGAGGCTTGTTTGGGGGCTTTCAGGTCCCCATTCGTCGTGTCACATCTAGGCCCCGACCCCGGGTCATGACAAAAGGTGGTATCAGGGCCTTGGGCTTTCAATGGTCCTCAGAGCCCAACGTGCCACATTGAGTAGAGTCCTATTCATGGTTGTGAAGTGAACCATACCTATGAGTGGGAGGCTACGAAGATGTCTTGGGAAATTCCTCCCTTCTTTATGTCTAGTATCGTGCTGTGGCTAGTTATGGATTCCCTTACTTACTAGTGTCATTAATCTATTTCAATAAATGCCTCGAGGAAGACCTCCACTACCTAGGCCGGCTTCGGCTACTGAGGATCAGGCCCCTCCCGAGCCTATGAAGAAGCCTATCTCCAACGGTGAATTCCGTACCGCCTTTGCCATGCTTGCACAGGTGGTGACCGCTGAGGCAAGGCAAGCCAATTTGCCACGGGACCCTACACTCGCTTCTATTGTAAGGGATTTCACCCTGATAAATCCTCCGGAGTTCTACGAATCAAGGGTTGATGAAGATGCTCAGGAGTTCATTGATGGACTCTCAAAAATAGTGAACATTATGGGTGTCTTTTCTGAGGAAAAAGCTAGATTGGCTGCTTACCAGTTGAAGGATGTAGCTCAGGTATGGTATACGTAGTTGTCTATGGAAAAGGTTTGTGATGTTAAATGGGGAGAGTTCAAATCTACCTTCCTTCATCGTTTCTTTCCACTTGAGCTGAGGGAGGCCAAAATGACCGAGTTTATTAACCTCAGGCAGGGGAGTATGAGTGTGAGGGATTATGCCCTCAAATTTACCAAGCTATCCAAATATGCTCCGTCCCTGGTGTCCAATCCTCGTGCAAGGATGCACAAATTTGTTTCAGGTATTTCTGATTTGCTGGTGAAAGAATGCCGAACTACTATGCTAACTGGGGACATGGATATTGCCAGACTCATGGTGTATGCTGAGCAGATTGAGGGGGAGAAACTCAAGAAGAAGAGGGAACACGATCCCAAGAGGGCCCGCTTTGATGGCAGGTTCTCCGGTACTAGAAATGTTGGCTTTGGTAATTTCTAGCAGGGCCAAGGCTCGGGAGCTCGGGTGGGTAATGCTCGGGCACCCCCTCCCGGGTTACAAGTGGGTGGCGGACCAGGATATCTGAAGTGTGAAAAGTGTGGAAGGCCCCACACAGGTGCTTACCGGAGGGAATTGGGACATTGCTTCAGATGTGAAAATAAGGACCATAAAGTTGCTGATAGCCCGAGGGGCGCACGCAGAGTCGAGGTCAGGTAGCCCAAGGTGGGCAGGGTCAAGAAAGGGGTCCCCAAGGTGCTGCCCTAAGGAACAATAGGTTTTATGCACTCCATGCTCGCTAGGATGTCGAGGAGGCTCCGGATGTTGTGACTGGTATGTTAAATGTTTTTGATTTTGATGCTTACGTTTTGCTTGACCCAAGTGCAAACTTGTCTTTTGTGACTCCGTTGTTGGCTATTAAGTTTGGGTTGAAACCCCAGATTTTAAGAGAGCCTTTCTCGGTCTACACCTCCGTGGGTTAATCTATTGCTGCTCAAAGAGTCTATTATGGGCGCCCTGTTGTTGTGTTGCATAAAATCTTTCCATGTGATCTTGTGGAACTTGAAATGTTTGATTTTGATGTGATTCTTGGAATGGATTGGCTGCATGCATCTTATGCCTCCATAGATTGTAGAACCCAGAAAGTCTAGTTCCAACCTCCCAATGAGCCAGTTCTTAAATGGAAGGGTTGCGATTCCTCTATTAAAGGTAGGTTTATTTCCTACCTCAAGGCGCAGAAAATGATTTCTAAGGGGTGCATCTACCATCTGGTAAGGGTCCAAGATGTAGATTCTGAGGTGCCTACTTTTGAGTCAGTCCCCGTGGTGAATGAATTTTCGTATGTGTTCCCCGAAGACTTACTGGGCATTCCTCTGGACAAAAAGATAGATTTCGGCATAGATCTTCTTCTAGATACTCAGCCTATTTCTATCCCTCCGTACCGGATGGCCCCTGTGGAATTGAAAGAGTTAAAGGAGCAGTTGAAGGACCTATTAGAGAAGGGTTTCATTTGGCCTAGTACATCACCGTGGGGTGCTCCTGTGTTGTTAGTAAGAAAGAAGGACGGGTCTCTCCGTATGTGTATTGACTACAGGCAGCTGAATAAAGTGACAGTTAAGAACAAGTACCCGTTGTCGAGGATGGATGATTTGTTTGACCAGCTACAAGGTGCCACTCACTTCTCAAAAATTTATCTCCATTCTTGATACCATCAGTTGAAGGTTAGAGAGTGTGATATCCCCAAAACAGCTTTTCGGACAAGGTACGGGCATTTTCAATTTGTGGTGATGTCAGTTGGTCTAACTAATGCTCCGGCCGCATTTATGGATTTGATGAACAGAGTGTTTAAGCCTTTCCTGAATAGCTTTGTTGTGGTATTTATTGACGATATCCTTGTTTACTCCCGAAGTGAACAAGAGCACGGGAATCATTTGAGGATGGCCCCCCAAACTCTGAGGGAAAAGAAATTGTATGCCAAATTTAGCAAGTGTGAGTTCTGATTGGGCGAAGTGGCTTTTCTTGGGCATATGGTGTCCGGGGATGGTATCAAAGTAGATCCAAGGAAGACAGAGGCTGTGAAAAATTAGCCTAGGCCGTTGACTCCTTCGGATATTTGCAGTTTTCTTGGGATGACCGGGTACTACAGAAGGTTTGTAGAAGGTTTCTCATCTATTGCATCTCCATTGACCAAGTTAACCCAGAAGCAGGCTAAGTTTGTCTGGTCATGAATATGAGAGGAGCTTCCAAACTTTGAAGGATCGGCTTACATCAACTCCTGTCTTGATCTTGCCAAGTGGTTCAGAAGGGTTCGTGGTGTATTGCGATGCCTCATGGGTCAGTTTGGGTTACGTGCTTATGCAGAATGGTAAGGTGATAGCATACGCATCAAGGCAGTTGAAGGTGCATGAATGAAACCATTCCACTCACGACCTTGAATTGGCAGTGGTGGAGTTTGCCTTGAAAATTTGGAGGCATTATTTGTACGGGGTCCATGTTGATGTATTCACCGACCACAAAAGTTTGCAATATGTTTTCACCCAAAGGGATCTTAATCTCAGGCAAAGGAGGTGGTTGGAGTTTTTAAAGGATTACGACATGAGTGTGTTATACCATCCGGGAAAGGCCAATGTCGTAGCCGACGCTCTAAGCAGGTTGTCTATGAGGAGTGTGGCGCATGTTGAAAATGGGAAAAAGGAGTTGGCAAGGGATATTCATCGGTTAGCTAGGTTGGGTGTCAGGTTGACTGATTCTAGCACGGGTGGTATTCGGGTTCAGAATGGGTTAGAATCTTCAGTGGTGACTGAAGTGAAAGCTAAACAAGATCTAGATCTGTCATTATGTGAGTTGAAGAAGTTGGTTGTTGCAAAGGAGATCGAGGCTTTCTCCCAAGGGGGAGATGGTGTACTCCGGTACCATGACCGGCTTTGTGTTCCCAGCGTGGATGACCTTAGGAAGGTGATTATGAGTAAGGCTCATAACTCTCGTTACTCTATTCACCCGGGGTCTACCGAGATGTACCGAGATCTGAGAGAGGTATATTGGTGGCATGGTATGAAGACAGATATTGCCAAGTTCGTGTCTGAATGCCTGATAAGTCATGGAAATACGACTTTTACGACGCTTAATACATAGAATTATTGTGAGTTCTTAAGCGCATTTGTTAGAATAATATGCGTTTTATGTTTGTTTTGCAGGAAAAGCAGGATTTCATGGAATTATGGGCGTTGGACTGATTTGAGGTGATTTGGAGCTGAAATTGGCTAAATCGTGGAAGAGCACTGCTGGTGGATGATCTGGACACACCATATGATACCTGTATGTGGCTGGAAACCAAAGAAAGATAGAAATAACGCAGCAACAAAGGTTAAGATGCAAACGACACAAGCTATCTCGGAGAAATAATTAATACGTATTGATATTGTTGCGCTGGGAAGTTTCTACTGTCTATGGCCAAAAATTGCAAGTCATTTGAATGTGTAAGGGCATAGAAAAACAGTAGCCAAAGGTTTCAGTACTATTTGAGATGACACAGAAGCAAAAACAATATGTATTCAGAAACTAGAACAACAACGGCTTGGACTTGGATGATAATATAATAAAAATCGAAGACGTCCAGCAACTTAAGCAAAGGCAACCACCATGAGCCACACCACGGCTTGTGATGTACTTGACGGGGCGTGAACAGTCGCATGAAAGAAGCACGAAGGAAGGCTGGACAGTTTCGCATAAGGCGAATACCATGATCCTTTCCACGGATTGCGGTGATCTTCACGGACCGTGAAGAGTCCATGTGAAGTAAACTAAGCCTGGACGATATTCAAAGCTGAGGAGGAATTCACGAGGATTTTGACGGAGCGTGAAACTGACCACGATCCGTGGTCAGTAACGTGAAAGAATTACGCATACAGTTTTCTTAGTTTCCTAGCGTAAGTAGGACTGCTTTTCCTACACAATTTAGGACTAGGTTTTAATTAGTATAAAGACTCTTTTTGTGTATTTTGGGAGATCATCTTGCACCCCATAAGTTGGGGCTGCTGGACACACTATCGGATGCGAATTTTTCCAGATTTTCTCTTCAATAACAACGCTGGACAGTAAGCAAAAAGTCAACAACATTAGTTGTGAGTTTTCGATTATCGTTTTGAGTCTTTAATTCTTGTTTGCTTTGCGTTTTGGAGTGTGAATTAAGAATTGATTTCTTCTCCCTTGCAAGTGATTTTAACATGGATTACATGATGATTCTGTTCTAAACCTTCCAAGTTCAATAATCTAGACCCACAACTAGGGTTGTGGGAACCATGACGTCTTAATGAAATAGGCAAAACGTAAGGTTTTATTGAGACTTGTATTGTAGGTATTATGATTTCCTTTGCTTAAAAGTCTTTCTTGATGAGTGCACGCATTGAGAACTTGCCCGTATTCGTTAGTTGTCCGGAAGGAAATTAATGATTAGGAAAAGGGAATTACAACAGTAGATAGAGGCAATCGACCTACGTTTAAGTCACTTGAGCCCGAGAGGGGATGGTACACTTAGGCTTGGGGATTAGCTTGTATCTAAAGAACTTGAGACCGAGAGGTGATACTTTTCTGAAATCCAAAGCGAGGCTTAGTATCGAAAACATTCTGAGACCGGAAGAAGATGAATGACATACTTTTAGGAAGGACCGCGAGGTGAACTAGAAGTTACCCAACTCGCTAGATTTTGCATGCAATATAAAGAACAATAAACCCGATGTTAAATGCTTAATAGTTATATGCCATGGGGACCGCAACCCTAGGTCATCATTAAACTGTCTAAGCCTTAGTTTATTTTATCTGCATTCGTACTCATAGTTAGGATCTTAGTTCAAAAACCCCCATTTTTACTTTTTCGCATTGTTTGTTTTCTGGAAATAGAACCAATGATCAAAGTAGGATAACTAGTAAAGTTGTTTCAACCTATTCCCTGTGGGATCGACCCTGACTCTTAGTTGGGTAAATATACTGCTAACGATCGTCCATATTCAGTAAAAAGGAGTATGTTTGAACGTTATCAAAAATGGCGTCGTTGCCAGGGAATAAGGTTTTGAGACAATCTACTAGTTTTCTATTTAGGTTGTAGTTCTATTTTCTAGTTTTACTATTTCTTTTTTTGTATTTGTTTCTGTTTTGATTACTATAAGGAACAAAGTACTTCAAGATTAATGATGACATCTAAAGAAGTCTGGGGTGAAAAGTGTGCTCTCCTTAATAAGCTTCGTAGTAGTATTGGTTCTTGCAAGGATTTGATAACTCTATTAGGAGATTTGCATGAGACTTGTACTGTAGATGATGAGATATTAATCGAACCATCTGCGCATACGAAAGAATATGAGGAGGAACAATATGTTGATACTCTTGACTCAGTTGGGCCAAAGTTGAAAAATTATAGTCCTCATTTAAAGGCCAAAAATCACAAGGTACGATCTCTTTTATTTGGTCTCTTTATATTTATACCACCACCCCTGGAGCATAGTAGAAAATTGGAAAAGAAGCTAAGGGTGCAGTTCATAAGTTCAAAGTGGAGGAAAAAGTGAAAGGCAACATATCTGGATACCTGATGAAGTCTGAGTAATCAGGTACACTACTACTGATGTCTCGGGCATCGCAGGTATGATCACTTCCCTTGTTTTATATATTGGTTTGACATGCATTGGGGACAACGCATAAATTCTGGTAGGGAGTGGGGCATCCTGAACCCTGAGGAGTTTTTCTTGCCATGTTTCTTTTCTCTGAAGGTGTGTTATCTAGTAGAACTGGCATGTTTATGTCGTTTCATTTGTGTAAATATAAGTGTTTATAAGAGTCTATAGCAACCCATAACATTGTAAAAAAAATGCCCCAAATTTAAAGGCAATTCAAAAAGCTTGTATATGCATGCATCTCATCCTGACTAGCTTATGTGATCCTTGTAAATCATTGTATACATTGTCTAGTTGGCATCTTGCTGATTGAAGCTTGACTGTGTTGGTTAGTACTGAATAGGATGGGATATGTGCCATGTGCGTGTGAGCTTATTTGCTTAATTCGATTGATGCACTTGTAAGCTAGAACTTGCCTGGTTAGTCCCACTAAAATAATTGAATGATTGGATTAGGATAAGATCTTAGGCCATTTTTGTTGTGAAGTCACTTGTCCTGAAACCAACCAACCAAACGAAATTGTTTCCATTGAACCAAAAGTTGAGTCTTAATAGACTGTTTCTTTCTAATCACCCAACATACCTTCCTTATCTATCCAAGATCTTTACTTTGGCCCTGGTCTCTCTAAGGACATTGTGAACCTCAACCTAGGCCAAAAGCCTAAGTTGAGGGTAGCTTATACTGGCCCTGGTCCTTTAAAAAGACATTGTGAACCTCAACTCAGGCCAAAAGCCTGAGTTGAGGGTGGCTATTGTAAGAAAAACAGAAAAGTAAGTATGGAAAAGAGTCAAGTGATGAGAGGAGAAGGAAAGTTTGGTATATGATCGTGAGTAAAACAAAAGAGCAAAATAGAAAAAGAAAAAGATTGAATGAAAACGAAAATCACTCCCAACTGCAAAGAAAGTTGGAAAAATAGGGGCAATAAGAGTTTGGGGACCGAAAGTAGAGGCCAAGTCAAAGTAGTGTCTTGGAGGGAAAAATTAGTCACTTTGATCCTAAATGTACCTCACCCTAGCCTGAGCCTACATTACAAGCCGCAAAAGCCCTAAAGCGAGCCTAAAAAGGCCTTTCAAGAGTTGAGGTGGTGAAAATAAGGGCAAGCATATGGGTCACACTTGTGTATCAGTTGAAAATCTTTTGTGAGCGTGAGTGTCTATATTCCAGTCTTAGTTTTGCATTTACATATTGTGTTAGAGACTCCATTGTAGTAAGGGCACTATCCTTGCACTATTTGGTTGCTATACTAACTAGTTCATCTTTGTTCTTCAGCCTGTTTGGGCCAACGGGATATGGTGCAATGCTTAATTTGATCTATGTAAGTCTGCATGGATATGAACACATTGCGAGGTTACTTTTCAGGCATGGGTTTGATGATTGAGGGGTTGCTATGTACTTCTTGTTAAACACTTGTCATTGCGCGTCGTTATGTTTTGTCTTTGGTCATCGCTTGAGGACAAGCAATGAATCTAAGTTGAGGGTGTTGATAAGTCGTGGAAATACGACTTTTACGACGCTTAATACATAGAATTATTGTGAGTTCTTAAGCGCATTTGTTAGAATAATATGCGTTTTATGTTTATTTTGTAGGAAAAGTAGGATTTCATGGAATTATGGGTGTTGGACTGATTTAAGGTGATTTGGAGCTGAAATTCGCTAAATCGTGGAAGAGCACTGCTGGTGGATGATTTGGACACACCATATGATGCCTGTATATGGCTGGAAACCAAAGAAAGATAGCAATAACGCAGCAACAAAGGTTAAGATGCAAACGTCACAAGGTATCTCGGAGAAATAATTAAGACGTTTTGATATTGTTGCACTGGGAAGTTTCTACTGTCTACGGCCAAGAATTGCAACTCATTTGAATGTGTAAGGGCATAGAAAAACAGTAGCCAAAGGTTTCAGTACTACTTGAGATGACACAGAAGCAAAAACAATATGTATTCAGAAACTGGAACAACAATGGCTTGGACTTGGATGATAATATAATAGAAATCGAAGGCGTCCAGCAACTTAAGCAAAGGCAACCACCATGAGCCACACCACGGCTCGTGATGTACTTGATGGGGCATGAACAGTCGCATGAAAGAAGCACGAAGGAAGGCTGGACAGTTTCGCACAAGGCGAATACCACGATCCTTTCCACGGATCGCGGTGATCTTCACGGACCGTGAAGAGTCCATGTGAAGTAAACTAAGCCTGGACGACATTCAAAGCTGAGGAGGAATTCATGAGGATGTTGACGGAGCGTGAAACTGACCACGATCCGTGGTCAGTAACGTGAAAGAATTACGCATACAATTTTCTTAGTTTCCTAGCGTAAGTAGGACTGCTTTTCCTACACAATTTAGGACTAGGTTTTAATTAGTATAAAGACTCTTTTTGTGTATTTTGGGAGATCATCTTGCACCCCATAAGTTGGGGTTGCTGGACATACTATCGGATGCGAATTTTTCCAGATTTTCTCTTCAATAACAACGCTGGACAGTAAGCAAAAAGTCAACAACATTAGTTGTGAGTTTTCGATTATCGTTTTGAGTCTTTAATTCTTGTTTGCTTTGCGTTTTGGCGTGTGAATTAAGAATTGATTTCTTCTCCCTTGCAAGTGATTTTAACATGGATTACATGATGATTCTTGTTCTAAACCTTCCAAGTTCAATAATCTAGACCCACAACTAGGGCTGTGGGAACCATGATGTCTTAATCAAATAGGCAAAACGTAAGGTTTTATTGAGACTTGTATTGTAGGTATTGTGATTTCCTTTGCTTAAAAGTCTTTCTTGATGAGTGCACGCATTGAGAACTTGCCCGTATTCGTTAGTTGTCCGGAAGGAAATTAATGATTAGGAAAAGGGAATTACAACAGTAGATAGAGGCAATCGACCTACGTTTTAGTCACTTGAGCCCGAGAGGGGATGGTACACTTAGGCTTGGAAATTAGCTTGTATCTAAAGAACTTGAGACCGAGAAGTGATAGTTTTCTGAAATCCAAAGCGAGGCTTAGTATCGAAAACATTCTGAGACCGGAAGGAGATGAATGACATACTTTTAGGAAGGACCGCGAGGTGAACTAGAAGTTACCCAACTCGCTAGATTTTGCATGCAATATAAAGAACAATAAACCCGATGTTAAATGCTTAATACTTATATGTCATGGGACCGCAACCCTAGGTCATCATTAAACTGTCTAAGCCTTAGTTTATTTTATCTGCATTCGTACTCATAGTTAGGATCTTAGTTCAAAAACCCCCCATTTTTACTTTTTCGCATTGTTTGTTTTCTGGAAATAGAACCAACGATCAAAGTAGGATAACTAGTAAATTTGTTTCAACCTATTCCTTGTGGGATCGACCCAATTGAAATCGAGAAAATTCATAATTAAATCCACATCTAAAGCATAGTAATAGTCACCCATGCATAAATCAATTTTAAAGGGGACATGCATAATCTCAACTTCATAACCCAATGTAAATCATCATAATAGTAGTCCAAAATGGATTGAAATAATAGGTAGAATACAGCCCACATACTAATTAGATTTAATAAAATTAAATCATGAAATTCCTTATTTAAAGTAACTAAAATTCATGAAAGGAGTTTTGGGTCTTCTTGGTTGAAAGGGACCAAGAATCAATCCTACATATCTGATTTGAGGAGTAGAAACCAGACTTGAATTGACTCCAATAGAGACCCTAGTTTGATCCTTGCAAGAGAAGTGGGGACGAATAGGAAAGTGATCTTAGGAAGGGTAGAGTGATCTAGGTGGAGTAAAGAGGGGAGGGGGTTTTCAAATGAATTAAGGGTTTAGGATAGGAAAAATTAATAATTCACATTTAAAATGAACCAAAATTTCATAAATGCCATTAATGAAATGGACCTGAATTTGGTCCGTCTGGGTCACACGGTCCGGTATACAATCCGTGTATCAGCACAGGGACTGTGAACAGTGCCATGGTCCAGGACTTAGAATCTGGTGAAGGAAAATTCCACGGGACTAAGTGGTATCACACGGAAGCTTTTACGAACCATCAAGTGCCACACGGACCGTGACATTATCTATGTAAAGAGACTTGAAATAAATTTTGCACGGCAAAGTTACGAGACGGTAATTTGGTACTTAGAAAATTTTCCACATAGCAAGCCACATGGAGGGCCACACGGACCGTGTGAAGGTCCGTGTACCTTCACTTGGCAAATATTTCCTCGTCCCAAGTTTTCCCTAACTGCGAACTGATCAAGTGCAACTCTACGGGAGGCCACATGGACCGTGTGGCTTCGCACGGGCCGTGTAGGCTCCTCCATGGAGTGATGACTGGCAGTTTTCCTAGGGAAAAATCTCAAGACCTCTAGGAAATGCCATTAGGAGAAATCTGGGTCTTTACATCATCTCCCCCTTGGCAACATTCGTCCCCGAATGTGCAAGAACAAGACTTGAAAGGTTAGAGCTTGAGCAAGAAACACAGCACACAAGATACGATGCAAAATCCATTACCAAAATTTATATCGAAAGGGTTATGAAAAATCAGTGTTTATGACCATTAAATTCATTTCAAAATTGTATCCAAATAGATCCAAAACAATTTTTAAGAAAAATCCTTTTTGGTGCACATGCGTGCATGTCATGACATGAGACTCAAGAGGGCAACAAATGGCATCATTAGACAAGGAAGAATCCTAGTACCTTAGGCTTGAGTAGATCGAAAAAGATGAGGGTATCATTTCACCATGTCCAGCTCCGCCTCCCAAGAAGCACTCTCCACTTGTTGATTTCTCCAAAGTACCTTCACCGATGCCACATCCTTGTTACGAAGCTGCTTTACTTGCCTATCCAAGATTGCCACCGGCACTTCTTCATAAGACAAGTTTTCCTCCATCTCCACACCTTCCAAAGGCACAATGGTGCTAGGATCGCCAACTAGCTTTCTCAACATAGACACATGGAAGACCGGATGAATGGAACTCAAATCCGAAGGTAGCTCCAACTTGTAAGCCACACCTCCAATCCGCTCAATAATCTCGTAAGGACCAACATACCGGGGACTTAGTTTGCCCTTCTTACCAAAACACATCACACCCTTCATAGGAGAAACCTTCATATACACCCAATCACCGACATGAAATTCAAGGTCCCTCCTTCTAACATCCGAATAGGACTTTTGACGACTTTGGGCCACTTTCAATCTTTCCCAAATCACCTTCACCTTGTCCATGGCCTCCATCACCAAATCTGGGCCAACTAAGGCCATCTCTCCCAACTCAAACCACCCCACCGGCGATCTACCTCTTCTCCCATACAGAGCTTCAAACGGCGACATACCAATGCTAGCATGGAAGCTATTATTACAAACAAACTCAATGAGGGGAAGATGGTCATCCCAATTTCCCTTAAACTCTAACACACAAGCCCTCAACATGTCCTCCAAGGTTTGGATAGTCCTTTTCGCTTGGCCATCAGTTTGAGGATGGAAGGCGGTGCTCAATTTAATCTTAGTCCCGAGTCCCTTCTGAAAAGACCTCCAGAAGTGAGAATTAAATTGGGTGCCTCTATCCGATATAATGGACCTAGGTACACCATGAAACCTCACCAACTCTTAGCTATACAACCTTGCATAGTCTTCGGCACTGAAAGTAATCCTAACCGGTAGAAAATGAGCCGACTTTGTCGTGCGATCCACAATGACCCAAATAGAGTCGAATTGCCTTCGAGTCCGAGGCAACCCAACTACAAAGTCCATGTTCACATCCTCCCATTTCCATGTGGGGATCTCTAAGTCCCTTGCCAAACCACCGGGCCTTTGGTGTTCTACTTCCACCTGTTGACAACCCGGGCATTCAGACACGAACCTAGGAATATCCTTCTTCATACCCTGCCACTAATACACTTCCTTCAAATCCCGGTACATCTTGGTAGACCCCGGGTGAATAGAGTAATGAGAGTTGTGAGCCTCACTCATAATCACCCTCCTAAGTTCATCCACATCAGGAACACAAAGCAGGTCTTGGTAGCGAAGCACACCATCTCCCCCTTGGGAGAACACCTCGATCTTCTTTGCAGCAACCAACTCCTTCAATTCAAGCAACGATGGGTCTAGATCTTGCTTAGCTCTTACCTTATTCACCACGGAAGATTCTGCCCCATTCTGAACTCCAACACCACCCTCACTGGAATCAGCCAACTTGACACCCAACCTAGCCAACCGGTGGACATCTCTTGCCAATTCCTTCTTCTCCTCCCTGACATGCGCTACACGCCCAACCTACTGAGAGCGTCAGCCACAATATTTGTCTTGCCCAGATGATATAGAACACTCATGTCATAATCCTTCAAGAGCTCCAACCACCTCGTTTGTCTCAAGTTGAGATCTCTCTGGGTGAAGACATACTGCAAACTCTTGTGATTGGTGTACACGACAACATGAACCCTATACAAATAATGTCTCCAAATCTTTAAAGAAAAAACCACCACTGCTAATTCAAGATCATGTGTGGGGCAGTTACGTTCATGCACCTTCAACTGCCTGGATGCATACGCGATCACCTTACCATTTTGCATAACCACATAACTCAATCTGATCCGTGAGGCATCGCAATACACCACAAATCCCTCTAGACCATTTGGTAAGGTCAAGACCGGGATGATGTAAGCCGATCTTTCAAAGTGTGAAAACTCTAATCGCATTCACCCGACCATACAAACTTAGCCAGCTTTTGGGTCAACTTGATTAATTGAGATGCAATAGATGAGAACCCTTCCACAAACCTTCTGCAATACCCGGCCAACCTGAGGAAACTACGAATATCGAAGGAGTCAACGGTCTAGGCCAATTCTTCATGGCCTTGGTTTTCTTCAGATCCACTTTGATACCGTCAACGGACACCACATGATCAAGGAAGGCCACTTCACCCAACCAAAATTCACACTTGCTAAACATGGCATACAATTTCTTTTCCCTTAGAGTTTGGAGAACCATCCTCAAGTGATTCCCGTGCTCTTGCCCACTTCGGGAGTAAATGAGAATATCATCGATGAAGACCACCACAAAACTGTCTAGGAATGGCTTAAACACTCGGTTTATCAAATCCATAAGTACGGTCAGAGCATTGGTTAGGCTAAACGACATTACCACAAATTCGAAATGCCCATACCTCATCCGAAAAGTTGTTTTGGGAATATCACATTCCCTAAACTTCAACTGATGATGCCCGAAACGGAGATCAATCTTTGAGAAATGAGTAGCACCTAGAAGTTGGTCAAACAAGTCATCAATCCTGGGCAGCGGGTACTTATTGTTAACAGTCACCTTATTCAACTGCCTGTAGTCGATACACATCCGAAGAGACCCATCCTTCTTCTGCACAAACAACACTAAAGCACACCACGGAGATATACTAGGCCGAATGAAACCCTTCTCCAGTAGATCCTTTAACTGCTCTTTTAATTCTTTCAATTCTGCCGGTGCCATATGATAGGGAGGAATAGAAATAGGCTGAGTATCTAGAAGAAGGTATATGCCGAAGTCTACCTCTCTCTCCGGAGGAATGCCTGGTAAGTCTTCGGGAAACACATTCGAAAACTCGTTCACCACAAGGATCGACTCAAGAATGGGCACTTTAGACTCTAGATCCTTGACCCCCACAATATGATAAATGCACTCGTTGGAAATCATTCTCCGTGCCTTGAGGGTAGGAAATAACCTGACCTTTAATAGAGGAATCACCACTCTTCCATTCAAGAACAGGCTCACTGGGAGGTTGGAACTAGACCTTCCTGGTTCTACAATCTATAGAAGCATATGATGCATGCAGCCAATCCATTCCAAGGATCACAACAAAATCAAACATCTCAAATTCAACAAGAACACACGAGAAGATTTTATGCAACACAGCAATAGGGCAACCCTGATAGACTCTATGAGCAACAACAGATTCACCCACAGGGGTGTAGATCGAAAAAGGATCCTTTAAAATATGGGGACTCAAACCAAACTTAATAGCCAACAGCGGAGTCACAAAAGACAAATTTGCGCCCGGGTCAAGCAAAGCATAAGCATCAAAATCAAACACTTTTAACATACCAGTCATGACGTCCTGAGCCTCCTCAACATCCTGGCGGACATGGAGTGCATAGAACCTATTGTTCCTTGGGGAAACACCTTGGGGATCCCTTTGTTGACCTTGCCCGCCTTGGGCTACCTGACCTTGGCCTCCGCGTGCATTCCTAGGGCAATTTGCAACCTTATGATCCTTACCCCCGCATCTGAAACAAAGTCCCAAATCCCTCCGATAGGCACCCATGTGGGGTTTCCTGCACCTATCACACATAGGATACCCTGGATTGCCACCCACTGGTGCCCTGGGGGGAGGTGCCCGAGCATTGGCTACCCAAGTTCCCAAACCTTGGCCCTGATGAAAATGACCAAAACCAACATTTTGGACACCAAAGAATCGACCACCAAAACGGGCTCTCTTGGGATCATGTGCCTTTTTCTCTTTGAATTTCTCCCTTCGATCTGCTCAGCATACACCATGAGTCTGGCAATATCCATGTCTTGTATCAGCATAGCAGTACGACATTCCTTCACAAGCAAATCAGACATACCCGAAACAAACTTGTGCATCCTTGCACAGGGATCGGCCATCAGGGACAGAGCATATTTGGAAAGCTTGGTAAACTTGAGGGCATAATCCCTCACACTCATACTTTCCTGCTTGAGGTTGATAAACTCAGTCATTCTGGCCTCCCTCAGCTCAAGCGGAAAGAAACGATCAAGGAAGGTAAATTGAAACTCTTCCCAGTTGACGTCACCACCACAGACTCTTTCCATAGACTAGTGAGTATATGATACTTAAGCCATGTCTTTCAGCTAGTAAGCAGCCGATCCAGCTTTTTCCTCAGATGTGACGCCCATAATGTTCAGTATCTTTGTGAGCTCGTCAATGAACTCTTGAGCATCTTCATCGGCCCTTGACCCATAGAATTCCGGAGGGTTTATCCAGGTGAAATCCCTTACCCTGGAAGCAAGTGTAGGGTCCCGTGGAATGTTAGCTTGTCTTGCTTGAGTAGTCACCACTAGAGCAAGCATTGCGGAAGCTGTACAGAATTCACCATTTGAAATAGGATCCTCCATGGGCTCGTGGGGAACTTGATCTTCATCAGCCGGGGCCAGTCTAGGTAGAGGGGGTCTTCCTCGAGGCATCTGCCAAAATGGATCAACGACACCATTAAGTAAGGGAGTTACACATACCGGTCATAGCAAGACACAAGACATGAAGAAGTGAGGTAATTCCTAAAACACCTTTGTAGCCTCCCACTCATAGGTGTGGTGCACTTCACACCCATGAATAGAACTCTATTCAACGCGGCACGTTGAACTCCAAGGACTATTTATAAACCTAGGCCTCTAATACCATCTTTTGTCATGACCCAGGGTGGGGCCTAGACGTGACATGATGATTGGGGACCCAAGAGCCCCCAAACAAGCCTCAGGTAACCATAACCACATCATCAGTTCAATATTAGCACTCAAGCACATGATAGCAACCACAACATAACTTGAGAATCATATAGAAAATGTGGTAACGAATACAATAGTCAAAGTACACAGTGCCCAACGGTGCCTCTAGTCAGAGGGTCGGGGGCCAGGACAAATCCCGGGCTCACACTCAAATAAGGAAAAACATCCAAAAATAACAAATAAAGGAAGATAACCGGCTTGCCCTTGAAAGATGGGAATCACCACAAGGATTTCGAGAGTGAACTAGTCTTCAAATGGTTGTTACTCAAAGTGCTCGGTCCCTACATGGTAAAATCATGTAGGCATAGAGTATCTGTTAGTACATTTGAATGTACTAAGTATGCGGGCGTGCAATGCATATGACTTATCAACCTGCATTTCAATGTTAGATGACAAGGACACATAATATAGAAAGAATCATATATATCTGAGGAAGACTAGTATATAAGATACCATGAAATTCATGATACATGCAATGTGATAATACTCCTACATAGCGGGGATGGACTATAACCGATAAACCAAATCCATGCGAACTATTACATGAATTAGACCGATTTGGACCTCCCACCGATAGGGAGAAGATTACTTGCCAAAGATAATCTACATCACACCTTACGGACTCACCATTTCGGGGATGATCACCTTCCTTAAGGACTCACCATTTCGGAAGGATTTTACAAGAAGATCATATCAAGACAAAATCACAATAGACGAATAACCATTCCTTATGACTCGATCATTTCGATAATGGCAAACGTTCCTATGTTGGCACATAGTTCAAGGAAAGGGAGAGGGCCCCCAATCCATCAGTGTTAAGTAAAACATCTCACTTGAATACTTATATATATGAACATACGTGCTTTCATAAGGGTCAACATCCATTTAAAACATTCAATGCACCTTTAGGCTCAAATACCAAATCATAAGATCATAATCACAATGCCCATGCAAGGAATAGCTCATCTACGTATACAAGATGATGCAAGCACCCAAGATGCTCAAAGAGCCATAATCATAGACATACTGGTGATCACCTTTTAGTCATAACCAATGCCTTACCAAAATCACATCATAATTATTTCATAGAACATAATTGGGTTTAACCCACTTCATAATTTACACACATCAATGCTCATGAATGCAATGCAATGTATGATGTGAGGATAACATGGGTAACATAGATTCAAGTTAAAATCAGCCATATAAAAATTGAAATCGAAAAAATCCATAATTAAATCCACATCTAAAGCATAGTAATAGTCACCCATGCCTAAATCAATTTTAAAGGGGACATGCATAATCTCAACTTCATAACCCAATGTAAATCATCATAATAGTAGTCCAAAATGGATTAAAATAATAGGTAGAATACAACCCACACACTAATTAGATTTCATAAAATCAAATCATGAAATTCCTTATTTGAAGTAACTAAAATTCATGAAATAGATTGAACGGGGTTTTGGGTCTTCATGGTTGAAAGGGACCAAGAATCAATCCAACATACCTGACTTGAGGAGTAGAAACCAGACATAAAAAGACTCCAATAGAGACCCTAGTTTGATCCTTGCAAGAGAAGTGGGGAGGAATAGAAAAGTGATCTTAGGAAGGGTAGAGTGATCTAGGTGAAGGAGTGAAAAATGGAGGGGGTTTTCAGGTGAATTAAGGGTTTAGGATAGGTAAAAAGTCATAATTCATGTTTAAAACGAACTGGAATTTCATTAATGCCATTAATGAAATGGACCTGAATTCGGTCTGGCTGGATCACTCGGTCTGGTATACGGTCCATGTATCAGCATACGGACCGTGAACAGTGTCGTGACCCAGGACTTAGAATCTGGTGAACGAAAATTCCATGGGACTAAGTGGTATCACACGGAAGCTTTTACAAACCATCAAGTACCACACGGGTCGTGACATTGTCCGTGTAAAGAGACTTGAAATGAATTTTGCACGGCAAAGTTACGAGACAATAATTTTGTACTTAGAAAATTTTCCAGATAGTAAGCCACACGGACCGTGTGAAGGTCTGAGTACCTTGACTTGGCAAATTTTTCCTCGTCCCAAGTTTTCCCCAACTGCGAACTGATCAAGTGCCACTTCATGGGAGGCCACACAGACCGTGTGGTTCACACGGGCCATGTAGGCTCCTCCGTAGAGTGATGACTGGCAATTTTCCTAGGGAAAAATCTCAGGACCTCTAGGCAATGCCATGAGGAGAAATCTAGGTCTTTACAACATTGAAGTTATGAAATTATGAACATGCATGTCCCCTTTAAAACTTGATTTATGCATGGATGATTTATATTAGGATTTAACTGTGGATTTAATTATATTTCATATTATATTGTTGCTTTTAGATTGAATCTCAATTACCCATGCTATTCCCACATCATTTATGGCAAATGCATTCATGAACATTGGATTTTATCGAAATTATGAAGTTGGTTAAGCCCAATTTGTTTTATGATATGATTTTGATAAGGTATTGTTTATGACAAGAATGTGATCACATACATGTCTATGGTTATAGCTCCTTGAGCATCTTGGGTGCTTGCACCATCTTATATATTTGAATGAGCTATTATTATGCATGAGTATCATGAATATGAATTATGGTTTGGCATTTTAGCCGAAAGGTGCATAGAACGGATTTGAAATGACTATTGCCTCTTTGAAAGCATGTATATATCTATGTATATGTATTCTTGTGGGTTGCCAACTTAGCACTTGGGATGCCCATAAGGAAGGTTGCTTCATACGAAATGGGGATGTCCATAAGGAAGGTTACTTCATACGAAAAGGGGATGCCCGTAAGGTGAAGTATGGTTTACCTTTGGAAAGTAGACCACCTCTTTACTGGTGAGGGGAGTTCATCGAGATTACAAGTAATAGCTCACTTGGTCTTACTCATGTCGGTTTAGGTCACATCCCCACTATATATTAGCATTATGGCATTTCATGCATCATGGACTTCATGGCATATTGTATACTACTCTTCTTTGGATATATGACTCTTTTTATGTTATATATCCTTGTCATCTAACATTGAATGCAAGTTTGGTAAGGCATATTCATTGCATGCCCGCATACTTATTACATTCAAATGTACTAACGCATACTTATGCCTACATAATCTTACCATGTAGGGACCGAGGAGTATATTTATCCACCGCACGACGTTTAGCTCAGTTCTCAAGTTTTGCTTATTGTGGTGAGTCCTATCTTCCAAGGACAAGCCACCTATCCTCTACCTATGGTGATTTTGTTTAGGTTATCTATATTTGAGGGTGAGCCCAGGGTATGCCTTTGCCCCCGTCCTATCTTATGACTAGAGGCATTGTCGGACATCTTGTACACTCCTTTACGTTTATGTGCTAAGTGCTATGAATGGCTTGGTACTTAGTGGATATCGTTATGTGTTTTGTCTATGAGACTTACGTCTTGATCCATGATATGATGTGAAAGATCCTAAGTCCCGAATTGCCCCCATAGCATGAATAATACTTACCCGCCCCTTAGACTTTATATGATACGTGTTATGTGAATTCATGTTAATCCCTTTCCCCTATGATATCCTCATAGTGTGAGTCCTACTTTCTCGTCCCTTAGACTTATGTATTTATCATTTAAATACGCTTCTGGATTGATGATGTTAACTTGGATACTTTGAGGCTTGTTTGGGGACTCTCAGGTTCCCATTCGCAGTGTCACTCCTAGACCCTAGGTCTGGATCGTGTCACTTTATGTGTCTAGAGCTTATATTTTTGTGTTGTATAGTAGTTAGTCATGAGGCGAAGCCTATCTCAGCCCTTATCTTCCTTATCTAGAGGCTTTTTAGACTATGTAAAGTAAAGTGTGGTTACGTCTCACACTTTAGACATCGTGGCTCCAACGACCTAGTCACGTGCATTTCCTTTTGGCTTGTTATTACTGTCTACTTTCCTGAAAGCATGTTGAATGTGGAAACCCCTTATAATGTTCATAAAAAGTGTAAGGTTACAGGTTGGTTCTTCCGAGCCTTGTTGTAATGGGTGTCAGTCCGCCTTAATGGGTCTTTGGACGTGACAAAAGTGTTATCAGAGCGGGTCATCCTACGAAATCTACAAAGCTGTGTCTATGTAGAGTCTTGCTTATGGATGTGTTGTGAACCACATTTATAAGTAGGAGGCTACGTGGCATTTAGGAGTTTTCACTTTTTTTACTCTGTAGATCATGCCAAAGAGCCAAATATTGTAGGTGGATCGTGTCTAACCTCAAAAATTATTTTGTACAACAAGTATGCCTGAAACAGGCAAAACCAAAGGCAAAGGGAAGGAAGTAGAATTTGTAGATGGTATATCCAATCGGGTGAGACAACGAAATGAGGCTCAAGATAAGTCTTTGTCACAAACATCTCCAACTCCTCCAGCTCCTGGTGAACCAAGAAGTAGTGAAATTCCGCCAAACCACCTACTCATGCTACTATGTAGGATCTGAAAAATGTAGTCCAACTGTTGACTCATATAATTGTTGGCCAAGGTCAAAGATAAAAAGGCCCAATTACAAGTACAGGTGGTGCAGGTAGGGCAGCTAGCATGAAGACACGTGATTTTCTTAATCTAGACCCTCTATCATTCACTGGGTTAGATCCCAATAAATACCCACAAGACTTTATCGATCAGATTTAACGCACTTTGGATGTTATGCACGTAAGTGGTACATAAGTTGTTGAGCTAGCAACATATAGATTGAAAGGTGTGATTATACTATGGTATGAAGCTTGGAAGCAATCTAAGGATACAGATGCACCTCCAACTACTTGGAAAGAGTTCAAAAAGGCATTTTTTGACCATTACTTGCCATTAGAGATCTGAGAGGCCCGTGCAGACCAATTCCTGAATCTCCACCAAAGGAATATGAGAGTGAAGGACTATAGTCTTCAATTTAAATCATTAGCTAGGTATGCCCCTAATGTAGTTGCTACCATGGTAGATAGAGTTCATTGTTACATGGATGGATTAGATTTGTATCTGGTCAGAGACTGTACCATTGCTTCTTTGAATAAAGACATGGATACAGCGATAATGCAAGCATTTTTGCACAAAATCTGGATGACCAGAGGCAAAGAAGAAGGACACAAGAGTTGGAAAGGGGGCAGTCCAAGATGGCTAGATCTACAGGGCAGTTTACATCGTCCCAAGGTGAGTTTAGACCTTTGTTTTCTAATAGACTGCCTAGCCCGTCATCCTCCTACTCTGCAACTAGTGCTCCACCACAACTTCAAGGGCTTAGGAGTAATCAATTTGGTCAAAGAAGTGAAGGCCAAGGTGCACGACCAGCAGGATATTCAGCAAGTCAACAAATGCCTCCTAGACAGCCTTACAAACAATGTGGGAGAAGTCATTTAGGTACATATCGCATTGGGATAGATGTTTGTTATTGGTGTGGTGTACCAGGGCATATAATGAGAGATTTCCTAAGATGATGTATGGATGATATAGCACAACCTACTGGATTGGTTGTTGCATTATCTTCATTAGTGCCTCCATTAGGTAGAGGTCAGAAAGCTCCTATAGGGTCATCTAGCTCTAGTGGAGTCCAAAATATCACTTATGCTCTAGGGAGTCGGTAAAATTTGGAAGCTTCACCCAATGTGGTTATGGGTACATTGTCCATCTTTTCACATAATGTATATGCAGTAATTAACTGTGGTTCTACACTATCATAAATCACTCCACTAGTTGTTGGGAAGCTTAAAACAACACCTAAATTATTGAACAAACCACTTGAAGTGTCAACACCAACCGGTGAATTTATTATTGCTAGAAGGGTCTATTACAACTATGTAGTAATTTTTTGTGATTGTGACACATTGGCTGACCTTATTGAGCTAGAAATGGTGGAATTTGATGTTATAATGGTTATTGATTGGTTAGCGTCTTGCTATGTCACCTTGGATTGCCGAACAAAGAGAGTGTGTTTCCACTTTCCAAATAAGGCAGTCCTTGAGTGGGAAGGCAATGTTGGGACGCCAAAGGATAAGTTTATCTCTTATTTTAAGGCAAGAAAGATGATATCTAGGGGATATATGTGTCATCTATTAGAGTGAGGGATGTGGAGGCAGAATCACCAACTCTTAAATCTTTTCCAATAGTGAATGAATTTGTTGATGTGTTTCCTGAAGTGCTTTCGGGCTTACCTCTAGAACAAGAAGTAGATTTTGGTATTAACTTATTTCAAGGCACTCAACCTATCTCTATCCCTCTATATGAAATGGCTCCGACAGAATTACGTGAATTAAACGAGCAGTTAAAAGACTTGTTAGAGAAGGGTCTTATAAGGCCTAGTGTGTCCTCTTGGGGTGCACCAGTGTTATTTGTACATAAAAAGGCTAGCACCTTGAGAATGTGTATCGACGATCGATAATTGAATAGGGTGATAATTAAGAACAAATATCCCCTCCCCAAGATTGATGATTTATTTGATCAGCTACAGGGTGCCAAATGCTTTTTAAAAATTGATTTGAGATCAGGTTATCACCAAGTGAGGGTGAAGGAAAAGATATACCCAAGACAGCTTTCAGGACACGCTATGATCATTTTGAATTTCTTATTATGTCATTTGGGCTGACAAATGCACCAGCATTATTTATGGATTTGATGAATAGGGTGTTCAACCCATTCTGGGATGTATTCGTGATAGTATTTATAGATGATAGTTTGGTATATTCAAGATCAAAAGAAGACCATGCAAATCACTTATAACAAGTATTACAAGTTCTTTGTGATCGGCAGTTGTACGCCAACTTTTCCAAATGTGAATTTTGGTTAAATCAGTGGCATTCTTGGGTCATATTGAATCCGATGAAGGAATGAGGGTTGATTCACAAAAGATAGAGGTCATGAAAGATTGGCCAAGGCCAACAACACCCACAGAAGTTTGTAGCTTCCTAGGGTTGGCAGATTATTATAGAGGCTTTTTGAAAGTTTATCTTCTATTTCTGTGCCTCTAACAAAGTTGACACACAAGACGACCAAGTTCCAATGGAATGATGCATGTGAAAGGAGTTTCCAAGAGTTGAAAAGCAGGCTAACTTCTTCACTTGTGCTAGAGCTTCCAGAAGGCACGGAGGGGTATGCGAAGTATTACGATGCTTCAGGAGTTAGCTTAGCGTGTATATCAACACAAGATGGTAGGATAATTGCTTATGCCTCGAGACAACTATGACCGCATGAGAAAAACTACCCAACACACGACCTTGAGCTAGCAGCGGTTGTATTTGCTTTAAAAATATGGCGCCAATATTTGTATGGGGTTCACGTTGGTATATATACTAATCATAAGAGCATGTAGTACATCCCTAAGTAGAAAGAAATAAATTTAAGGCAGCAGAGATGGCTAGAGCTAATAAAGGATTATAACGTTAATATACTATATCATCCACGGAAAGCAAATGTGGTAGCCGCTGCTCCGAGTCATAAGGCAATCATGCATATTAGTGATAAGACTGTGGTAAGTGAAGGAGTGGCTAAAGATCTATGACAACTAGCCAGTTTAGGAGTTCGCCTTCTTGAAACTCTAAAGGGAGGGGTTGTTGTGCATAATGCTACAGAGGCTTCATTGGTAATGGAGGTGAAAGAAAAGCAGTTCAAGGATCCTATTCTATGATGACTTAAGGAGAAGGTAAGTCAGGGTATGATGAAGGGCTTAAAACTTACATAAAATAGAGAACTTCATTGCCAAAATAGATTATGTGTGTCTCATAGTAATGGACTAAGAAGGAGGATAATAGAAGAAGCCCATCATTCAAGATATTTCATCCATCCAGGATCAACTAAAATATATTATGACATGAAGGGGATGTTTTGGTGGGGAGATATGAAAAAGGACCTAGCAGAATTTATGGCTCAATGTCTGAATTGTCGACAAGTCAAAGTGGAGCACCAAAAGCCAGGAGGTTGTAAGAATTGTATAGAGCTTCCGACGTGGAAGTGGGGCATGATTAATATGGATTTTGTTACTGGTTTGCCTCGCTCCATTCAAAAATTTGACTCCATATGGTAATAGTTGATAGACTCACAAAGTCAACACAGTTCCTGCAAGTTAAGAGTAACTATACGGCTGAAGAGTGTACAAATTTATACCTCAAAGAAATAGCCAGGCTACATAGGGTCCCAATCTCCATTATATCTGATCGGGGAGCTCAATTCACCACAAAGTTTTGAAAGTCCTTCCAAAAGAGGTTAGGAACACAAGTGAATTTAAGTACAACTTTCCATCCTCAAACAGGCGATCAAGCAGAACACACCATTCAAACACTTGAAGATATGCTACGAGTGTGTGCATTAGACTTTAAGGTTAGTTAGGTGGATCACTTACCACTAATTGAATTTGCCTATATTAATAGCTACCATTCAAGCATCAAAATGACAACTTATGAAGATTTATCTGGAAGGAAATGCAGGTCGCCAATCGAATGGTTTGAAGTGGGTGAAACCACCTTGCTTGGGCCAAATCTAGTCCAACAAGCCATGAAAAAAGTTAGAGTAATACAACAGCTGCTAGAAACAACCCAAAGTCATAACAAATTATATGCAGATGCTAGGAGAAGAGGGCTAGAATTCTCAATAGGAGATTGGGTATTCTTGAAGGTATTTCGAATGAAAGGGGTTGTGAGATTTGTCAGAAGGAAAACTGAGCCAACGTTACACACGACCATATAAGATTATTAAAAGGTTTGGACAAGTTGAGTATGAATTAGAGCTACCCTATGACCTTTTAATGGTTCATCCAGTGTCTTATGTCTCAATGCTTCGAAAATACATCGGTGACCTATCTCATATCACTCCTATTGAAGATGTGTAGGTTACAAAAGATCTCACCTACGAAGAGGTGTCTATTGCTATTCTAGATCATCAAGTTAAGAAGCTAAGAAATAAAGAAATAATTTCAGTAAAGGTACTTTGGAGGAACCAGCAAATAAAAGAGATAATGTAGGAAGTTGAGGAAGCGATAAAATCTAAGTACCCTAATCTATTTGAAGCTAAAGGGGTATCCCAAGATACAAAACTAGGGCATTACTAGATACGTGTGCTTGAATATTTGTTACGTTGTCAAAGGTTTATTTAAATGAAGGTCTGAACTTGTTTAAGCTATTCAGTTATGTTAATATCCAGGGACGGATGTTCCTAAGAGGGGAGGATGTAACACCCCACATCTTACATGTACTAGTCCTATCCATATGGAACAGATATGGTTTGGTCGAAGGAGCACTGATATTAAAAGTGCCTAACTTTTAGATTAGATGGTCATATTTTTTTTCAACGCTTAAAATGAGCAAGTGTATATAAGTTTTAAGTCAAATTAAGGAGATTGTGGCCTTAAATGAAGAAGTGAGATGCTTGTGGGACTTAGGAATCTAGAAGGTGAGTCACCTACGTTCTTAGCCTAAATGGGCTAGGTAGACAGGAACGATTAATTCATACAGAAGTGAACTCACATCAAGATCAACATTAAGTAAAAAGAAAAGAACACGGGGACGAGGCCCAACACCAAATTTGTCCAAGTCGAGTAATAAACAAAGCCCAAGTTAAGGGTGTAATTTTAGCCCATGGTTTAACATTATAAAGGGAAATATTTGCAGCCCAAGAGAAAATAGAAAAAATGACCAAGTACATTCACAACCCATTTGATGATTTGGCCCCAAACAAAGTGAAGGAAAAATAGAAAAATGGGCAGCCAAGGCCCACCAAATTGAAATCCAATAAGGCCCAAGTGAAAGGGAAAAATAGGTACATCACTCATTTGATAAAATAAGGCTTAAATTAAAAGAAAAATTTGGCCAATGGTGGCCCTTTAAAAGGTATTAAAAGCAGCTCATTCAAGTCATTTATAGTTAGATAAAAATCAGAATTCCTAAGTTTCTTTTTGCTCTCTTTCAACTTCATATAAAGTAGCCCTCACAGCCTTACTAGGGTTCCTGAAGAAACCCTCAACCTTAAATGTTAATGTAAGTAAAAATACTTATGTATTTACTATGATTTTTCCATGAAAAATAAGAGAAATAGGCTAGTTATGCTTGTGTTGGAATTGTGGACAGCATGTGTTCTAAAATTATTACACACTTTTCTTGTTTATTAGGAGACTTTTTTCTTCTTGGTTTGCTTGATTATGTAGGGTGGCTGATGTTTTTAACAAGATTTAGGCCAGAAATGGTAAGGTAAGGTTGTTGCACTATTTTGGTTTACTTAAATAACCGAGTTTTATTGTGTTATCCTAAATGCGGTATTAGTAGAAATTGTGGGCTGATTGATTGAGGACTATAGTCTCACGTCCTCTATCTATTTTGGGACTATTTTGGGATTGTTTTAGGACTGGTTTGGTATGTAAAAATATTGAAAACAGTTTGGTTAAAGCTAGAACAGTGTGAATTGTTGACGTTGAAATATAGGGAAAGAGCGTAATGTTAAGCTACCTAATTATGTGTTGTGTGGAACTGTTATGTGTTGTACCTTATGAGATGTTGTAAGCATATTATGGGGCTATAACAAGCTGGATATGTCATGTAAATGAAGGTGTATTATACCAATGTTCTTAGAGAAGGGAAAATCGAAAAATGTCATTGGGTTGATAGTTACGGGCTTGCTGACTGAGCGTTATTTTATGAGATTGGACTGTCAAGACGTGTTTATTAGCTGCTAATACTAGTTTTATCACCTACTCTATTATAAATAAATATTTGGGGGGAAAGGAGGTTACTTTGAGGTTATGATGAGGTGGTACAGTGAGATATATAAGGCTACTCGAGTTCGTATTATTTGGTATAAAATCTAGGTTCTTCCTTGGCACATAGAGGCACTTATAAACTCCGACATAACTAATAACCATGTCTCCATTCTTTAACATGTTCATATGTTCCCATACATAGTCATTGTCAAATCTGCATACATACTTTGGATACCAAGATACATGAGTTCCTTTTTTTTGCTAAATAAAGTTCATGTGTTGTTTCATCTCCTACGCATTTCATTAGTTGCGTAACCTACTCTTTTCGTTGTGGTATCGTCTTGCATGATTGCTTATATATCACATGTTATATCTCTAGTCCTACAGCTCAAAATGTTATGACCACCAAAAGAATCATCTCAAAAGTAAATAAAAGATATAAAGTGAAGTTGCTTATTGATGGGTGGTATCCCAAGGGTGAAAAATCTCCTAGCATAGGTCAATCCCATATTACGAGGGGCATCCCAGGAGTGAAAGGAAATCCTAGCATGGGTCAATCCCGATATCGATTTACCACTGGTCAGTTGGTCATTTTTATTATATACTGTGCACAGATTATAAAGTAAAGAAAGGTAAAGTAACTAAAAGGACATAAAGTACATGATTCCACAATATGACTAAAGGTGGTCTCTTATCCTTACATCAATGCATGATTTCATTTAAATTCTTATTTCATATATAGTAACTCTTGCCTTACTTATTCAGTACATTATCTTGTACCGACATCCCTTAGGAGGGACTTGCATTTCATGTTGCAGGTACAAGAGCTAGTATATCTCCCCGGTAAAAGTATAGGATATCCAGCTGCTATTACTGAGCTCTAGATTGTTTTGGGGCTTTATGTGTCCAGAGCTTGTATTTTTGTATTGTATAGTAGTTAGTCATGAAGCGGGGCATGTCCCGATCCTTATTAGATAGCGTTCCTTATCTAGAGGCTTTATAGACTATGTAAAGTAAAGTATGGTTATGTCTCGTACTTTAGACATCATGGCTCTAACGGCCTAGTCACGTGCATTTTCTTTTGGCTTGTTGTTACTGTCTACTTTCTTCAAAGCATGTTGAATGTGGAAACCCCTTACAATGTTCATAGAGAGTGCATGGTTACAGGCTGGTTCTCCCGAGCCTTGTTGGCAATGGGTGTCAGTCTGCCTTAATAGGACTTTAGGCATGACATATCCATAACCCGAAAATTCAAACATTTTCTTTTATCCTAGAAGAGCTCCTCCTACTGCCATGTTCTATTTTTTTCTAACAGATGTGATTTTTTATAGCTACTTGATCATCTCCTTATATGTGTCGATCAAAATTGTTAAAAGTTCTTCAGGGTATCTTTATTAATAAGGATATTAATTTGTACTATGAATAAACTGATAAACTAGCACATGCCCACACCTCAAATCATAATGAGGAAGTTGGCCAGGTTTACACAATAATTTCTGATAAGACTAGCACACTGACTTGTAATTCAATGGAGTTTGTCAAGTGATCTGTGGCTAGTGCTGCTTATGGATGTGGTATTACAGAAGTGGAAAATGTCATGGCTAAGAGAAACGGTTCTTCATTGATGTCACTAAGCATCATACTGAGAATGGTGTTGTTAGTCCTAGGAAGTCCACACATGAAGGACCTCAACCAACTAAGGAACCCTCTCAACCCCAAGTTAGACTCATAATTGAACAATAGCTTAATAAACTAAGAAGAATATTTTGAACAGGTCACTACAATATAATATAACTAAAGAAGATCTATACCAAAATTGATTTCTCTTTCGAGAATAATACCGAACAAATCATCGAGAAATACATCAGAAATTTCATTTACAATAGGGACCAACTAAAGATTAGGAGCTTCGAAATTTATATCCTAACTTAGAATAGATGATAGAACTTTGAGTATTATATATTCATGATTAGTATTTCATTATCAACATTTGACATTTGACTTGTTGATCTACTTTTTCCTTTGATAGACAAGTGAAACATTGAACATGTCCAAAAAAGGAATCCACGTGGTGGATCTTAAACCTTTTACATGTTCTATCCAAAAAGGTTGCTTCTGAAGACAACAATTTCTTTCCAATTTCGACTGCTACTTTGTATCTGCAGAAGGTTTCTCCGAAGAAGAGGTACACTCCTTCTTCTATGAAATTATTCCTCTCTTTTTGGGGGGTTTCTTTCTATTCAAGCAGACAATAATCATGATCATTCAACATATAATGTGGTGTATGAAGAAAGTATTTGCAAAGCTTTATCATAGCTCATGTTCGTCAAATTTTGCACCAGAAATTTTCTTGTTGTTAAGTAATTCATAGCTCGCTAAAGGGTATTTCAAAAATAACACAGTATCTAGTTCATATAATTCATGGTAGTCTTACTTTCTAAGCTTATTATGTGTGTGTGAAAATTTTTGTTATGCAAATTTCCCTATGCACACCAGATTTGCCTTACAGAATCAAAGATCCACAATGCGAATACTCTATGTTTGTTCTTTCCTCTAACAACTGAAGAGCTAAAACTGCACAAAAGATGCAAGAGACCAATAATTTGGAAAATTCAGATCCTCATATTTCCTTGGACAACATTAGTCACATACAACAACAAGCATTATTTCTAAAAGCTTTCAAGTGAGTGTTATTTTTCACTTATTGTATTCTTCATTTGGAAAACTACACTGCAACTATATTACTTAGGTCTATTATTGCATCTTTTTCTATTCTTAAGTAGTTGAAATGAGTTTTCACGGAAGAAAATGTTTTAGCTGGTCCTACTCTAATGTTTTTGTCTACTAGTTTGTTTTCATTAAATTTTTGACACATTTCTTAGCTCCTAGTCTATTGTTGTTGTTACAGGTATCCTAAACGTTGTTGATGTTAGTGACGCTACTATTTTGGAGCAAACTCAAAGCTTGTGTGTTTTGTGACTTGAGATAACATTCAAATGTTAGGGTATATATACTTCAGCTTCCATTATGTTTTCCGCTTCCACTGTATTTATGTACTCATATGTTTGCTAACTTGACAAAGATATGGATTATGTGTCTCACATTGCTTGAGGAATGGGCTATTTGTAACCTCTTAAGCTATCTTTAAGGATTAAGTTAAGCCTAAAATGCATTTCTTATCATGATTTTATTGTCAAAAGTATCCTTGTTGTTATGTGTCATGATACTGGGTGTCATGTTATGTTATCTATGCTTTGGTTGTAGGGGTTGCAAGGTCTTTGGTATCCAACATTTGGTTAGAGAATGAGTTGTTCATCTCTATGGGTGTTTATGAGACCTTGGGATCACATTCTACTCAAACCATAAATGCACCAACTAAAGATACTTGTACATAAGATTCCCATTTCACTTTTCTTCCCAATTAGAGTAGTTCCTTCTTTCATTTGTCAAAAATTTCTATTGTATGGAAGTTCCCAGCTGAAATAGTTTACCTTGTGTTGTATTTTGCTGCTGCTGTTAGTTTTTAGTCTAGATGCTTACGTTTTTCGATGATCAAATTGTCTTATCAACACCTCATAAGTAATCAAAACTCAATCCTGGATTTGTTGTAGCCCACCACAGCCTTTTTTCCACTTCTGATCTAGGTCTTATTTAATTCTTTAGAATCATAACCCGTGACCTATAATTTTTTTTTTTGAGTGTTAGTTTTGATCAATAAAGTTCCTATACCTAAATATGAATTTTTTCCCTTTTTCTCAAAATTTTGCCTTGAAAAGGATAAGTATACAGAATTTATTAGTGTTTATGCATTTACATTTAACAAAACTATTTGTTTGTTTCTTATTGGAGTCTTCGTGTGAATCCATAATGCCTTTTGCTGGAATGTTTTAAAGTTGTCTGGTTCCTACCTAATTTCACCTGCAAAAAGTTGTATTAGTCACTACTTGTACATCAGGTGTTTGCATAATGAGCCATGTACCTTTTCAATAACAGCTTAGAAGTAGTATATCTAGAGGTGAGAAAACACTGGAGCATATGTTAGTGTTATTCAATTGGATGTATTTACTGCATTATTTACATTTTTTGCTAAATATTTTACTAAACGTCTTACCTGCGTTGCTCGAAATATGACATATTCTTGAGTTGTGGTATCATGTTCAATTACGCTTCTAGTTCCTATTTTCAAGTGAATTTTGGGAGGTACCACCTCTGTATATCATATGCTTGTCCATGCTCATCAAGGTACCTTGCCTACTTGGAGATTAAAGGCCTTAACCAAGGCATTGGTTTCACAGTAAGCAGTTGAATAAACTTTTAAAATTGGACTCAATTTTAGACTCATAACAGTCTCATCCCTTTGTGTTTGCCTTGCAGTCTATTAAACTTATGTGGGAATGGGCGAAAGACAACAATGAGCATGTGAATTTTCGCTTCATCAAGCACCGACGAGTCAGGAGCTGATCCTATTGATGGAGCCAAAACCATAAAGTTGTTGTATGAGATTGCAAGTACTAACTATTCTAGGAAATACACACTTTCGATATTGCTCATCGGTAAAATGAATCTTTATTAACATTTCTTTGCTTGGTCCTTTCATATTCTTGTTGATTAATGATCTGGTTTTTTGAATTGGTTCTTTGGGTGTGGAACAAGATACTTTAACTGAATAGATTATCTCTCCACCCTTGGATGTTCCATCTTGGAAACAACTCGAGGGAACTTTCATTTTCAGTAACATTTGACAACCAGTTGAAAATGAGTAAGCATTTGCCAGCAGTTATTTCACTCAACTCTACAGCCAAAATAAACCAATCAATGAGAGTTCTGGCTAGATGAGAAAGACTTCCCACAGTTGTTTCACTCAACTCTACAGCTAGAACAAACCACTCAATGAGAGTTCTGGCTAGATGAGAGAGACTTCTAAGGTGTAAGACACGCAACAGGTACCCATGACTAGAAAAGATTGTTTATCCACCTCCACCTGTCACACCTGATCACTTGCAGGTAAGTTTGATACTGTGCTTATACGTGATTATAGAATTCATATTTGTTTCTGGATATCTTGTTTTATGATGTAGTCATCTCCAGAGATTTATAGCATCTTTGACACCAAATGAGGCACTTCTAGATGCTAGAAACGGGATTGAGAAAGCTCCTTTAGTCACGAATGATCCAAACTTGTATGCTCCTTTTTTAAGAAATATTCCCAACTTTAAAAGGTATAATAGACTATATTTTCTAAATAGCTCTTTGTCTGGTATAATGTTACTCAATCATTGTGCTTTGTTTTTATTATCGTATGTACTATGACCTTTTTCGTCCATGAAAGAAAGATTAACATCTACATTTTCACAAATTTAGGTTGACATTCCAGGAGTTATGAGCGATGGAACATTTGATAAAATTTTACATATACAAAGAAGGAGAGAGGCCTATTTTCCACAAATCTCATCTTTTAGGAATTTATTCATCTGAGGGATGGTTCATGAAATTGATAGAGGAAAATTCCTACTTTGTCACTAAGGATCCAGAGAAGACTCACTTATTCTATCTTCCATATAGTTCATGACAATTGCAGATGGCAGTTTATGTGCCTAACTCGCATAATCTTAGGATGCTACCAATATTCCTGTAGGACTATGTGAACATGCTAGCTGCAAAGTACCCCTTCTGGAATCGTACACAAAGAACAGGTCACTTTCTGGTTGCTTTCCATGATTAGGTATGCATCCACGTCTTTTATTCATGTCGTCTCTTGTAATTGATATCTGTTATCATCAGTTGTTTATTGTGCTTTGATTATTGTTCCTTTCTTGAATGCTATATACTGGTTTTCTTATTAGTTGTCATGTTTTCTTTCACTATTGTTTTTTCTTTTCCTAACTATTTTAATTTGCTACACTTGAGCGGGGGTCCTTTAGAAACAACCTCTCTACCTACACGAGGTAGGGTAAGGTTTATGTACACTTTACGCTCCCAAACTCCACTTATTTTATTTCACTGTCCATATTTCAGGCTCATTTCGGAGCTAGCTAGAAAAGAAACACTGCCTTTAGTATGATCTTATTTCCAAATTTTAACAAATATGCATGTGTTAAGAGTGTAAATGGGATTGAAAGTGGACAACACTTGGTGAAATCTTGGAAAGGGAGCAAAAATGCAGAAAGACAGAGAAAAGCGGTATCGCCAACATACTCGGTGCTCCATTGAACACTCAGGGAGATCGCCTATCGTTGCAGCAACCAAAGTTCTAGATCAAACCAAGAGGGCAGTCAGATTCAATATCGCAAAGCATGTTCGGTGCATCACCGAATTGCACTACAGATCGCCTAAAGTTATAGCACTCAAAGCTCCAAAACACTGACAAGAAGGCGATATGATAGATATTTCAACACATCGACGAATTGGATCGGCAAAATAAAGAGTCATCGCCTAATGGTGCAGAAAATAAAGTCTTTCTAAGATGCAAACGAAAGCGGTCAAGTGCACATTCGGCGTATCACTGGAGTGCTCGGTGATGGTCGGCCTTGATCACCAAATAGCATTTTGTAGCACAAACGTTCACACATTTGCACGGAGTATATAAGCAATTTTAGATAGGGCATTGTACATATAAGTTTATACCATATCAAAGCAATTAGTCTGTAGTAGTACATAGAACTTTCTTCTTAGAGTACAAAGGGAAGTTAGGGTTTTAAAGCTTTTGGGGACAAATTGGAGAAGATTGGCTGGTAATAATAAACTAATTTGTATTCAATCTTGTTACCCGTGACTGTTGTTGCTATGTTTGGTATCAAATCTTTAATTGTTAGCATGTGTGGCTAAAACCCCCATGTTAGGGGTGTGCTATTGACATGGGTCTTTGATTTATTTATTGGGTCTTTGATATTTTGACTTATCTGTAGTTGATTTGAGTGAATTTATATCCATTCCTATGTTTATTGTATAATTTCAAGGTTGCAAACATGGGGTTTTACTTTAGATCTCTAATTGTTCCTTTAGCCGAAACGATTAGAATGTGGAATGGATATAATGGATGAAAACCTCTCGGGGTTTCAGCTGAAGTCCACAGCCATGGATTCAATGGTCAAGGTATTAGGGGTTTTGCTGAGACTTCTTTGGCTAAGTGTGTCCTCGACGGTCCGCATATGTTTTCTTAGTTAATTCATGCAGAACACCCTTGTATCATAGCTGATATGGGTTACAAGCAACGTAGCCTATTCACTCTATTATCAACTCATTTAGTCAAATATCTAGACCCGGTGGTAGATCGATTCCCATATTTGCACATCCCCAACATCTTCCCTTAATAGTTTTTTAATCGTTAATTAGAACTTGTTTAGATCAATCATTACTTTGATTATTGCAATCCCCTAGGTCCTACAATTACTAAGCCCAATGAGTTACTTCTACCTTTTAGTGACGATTCCCTGTGGGATCGACTCCAACCTCTAAAGTTAAGTTATTATGTTAATGACAACCGTCCTTACTTCCTTTGAGTAGCCGGGTTGAGCGACATCAACTAGATATGTTATTGTTGTAGTTTTAGCTAAATTGGCTCGAGTTCTTTCATGAGCACACTTCTACCTGAGCTCGGTAATCTATCATATATTCAAGGTAGTAAGACTTCTCAACAAAATCTTGTATATAAAATGATTTCCTGGAAGTAAAACAGGTGCATCTATACAAATGCTCCTTGAGATTTTTAATAACCGAAAATGTAATATTTTAAATGAGATAGTTATGCACTTCAACAGGGTAAAGAGTGATGAGTCATGAAAATATGACTTTTACGACACTTAATACATAGAATTATTGTGAGTTCTTAAGAGCTTTTGTTAGTTTAATAGGTGTGTTTTGATACTGTGCAGGAAAATAACGAAGGCATGGACTGCTGAAGGAATTGCATGAGAAAAACGTCTGAATCGTGGTAAAGTGATAGTACACGGACCATCTCACGAGCCGTGTAGCATCACACGGACCGTGTGATGGCACGTGTGAGGACCCGCGAGGAGTGAGTGGAAAATGAGGCCAAGTGAAGAACCACCGAAGGTCTTCAAGGGTCGTGTCACACTACACGGTCCATGTGACCAACCGTGGCACCTTACTTGGTGAAAAATGGAGTGAAACGGAATGACACACAAAGGCACACGGACGGGTAAATGCACCATCTACTTTCAGAGGGGCCGTGTTATGTGCCGTGTAAGTGACGTGAAATCGAAGGGGCCTCATCGAAAATCAGAGAATTGGTGCAAGTGGAGTCGCACGGACGGACAAACGGCCCGTTAAACACCACACAGGCCATGTCGCGACTCGTGAGGAAGCAGCAGGTCGTTAGACGGGCCGTCTGGCGTCAGACGGTCCATGTGAAGAACCGTGTCCGTGCCAAAAGTTATTTTTCCTAATTTGTATCGGATTAGTTTTACCTGGTATAAATAGTATGTTATTTTATTTTATTAGCACGTTCTTGTTGACGACAGAAACGAGAGAGTAATAGCAAAAACAATATTGTGACTTTGTATTACGTTTGATTCGTGATTGTGATCATCGTTCGAAGCTTGTAACACGGATTCTTTGTTCCTTCAATTGTAAGTCAATCATTATGCTTTCATCCTATTGTTGTGGGCAAATTATCACGAATATGCTAGGCTAAACCCACAACTAGGGTTGTGGGAACCATGACGATTCAATAAGATAACGCGGACTGGGGTAAATTCGTGGGAATGATTATTGTATGTATTGTCAAATTCTTCGTTCTAACTTCTCCTTAATGAGTGGACGCATTAGGGTAAGCCTGTATTTTCTACATGCCCGAGAGGGATGTAGTGATTGGGAAAAGAGTTTAACAACAGAAATTCGGGGTTATCAACCTAGTCTAAGTGCCTGAGACCGAAAGGTGAGGATACTCTAAGATCAAAGACAAAGTTTGGAATTGCATACACTCTGAGACTGAAAGGAGATGAGTGAAATATACCTAGTAAGGACCGAAAGGTGAACTAGGGATTAGCTAATTTGTTGGATCTTGCATGCACCATTAAGAACGAGTTTACCAAGCCAGTTTAGTTATCGTATTAGATATCATAGGGAACACAACCCTAGCTTCTCTCTATCTGTTTGAAAACCATATCTACTTCTCTATTAGTTACATTACATAGGGATTTAAATTAAACAACGCAACCCCCCATTTACTTTCTGCATTTTTATCTTGGGAGTAGCATTTACATCTGAAAGTCGGTACTAATAGATCCATTCTTACGTGTTCCCTGTGGGATCGACCTCAACTATGGTTGAGTTCTATATTTGACTAACGACCGCTTTACTCTTCTATTCGGGGTGTAAATTTGGGCGTATCAAATTTTGGCGCCATTCCCCATTGGCGCCATTGCCGGGGAACGCGGCAAAGAACTAGTCTATTAGTTTCTACTTTCAATTTGTAAGTCTAGTCCCTAATTTTACTTTATTTCTTGTTTTTGTCTTTGTAGGGTATCAGCATTGCATGCCAAGCACCCAAAGTAAGGGTGAAGCACTTACTCCTTACAATCCCGAGCTTACTAAATCGATTCGCAGAATGAACGCCCAGGACCGCGAAGCAGCAAGGCAGAGGGAGTTGGCAGTGAACCCTACTGACAGAGGACATGATGGGTTGGGTATAGATGATCTCACTGGTAATGTGATACCACCAGCGGCACCACTTCGCCAGGTACCACTTGTACCACCACAACAACACCAACCCCCGTTGAGACCTTAAGGACCTCAGTACCCACCAGCAGTACATGATGATGATGATGGTGCTGGGACCATTGGGGCAATCGTGCTGCCACCTCTGCCTGCTGGTGTTAAGTTCACTATCACTAACACGATGCTACAGATGTTGCAATTAAAGGGGTTATTCACTAGAGCTGCCACCGAGGATGCGAATCAACACTTGATGAATTTCTTGGCGACCTGCCAGTCGTCCGAAATTCCAGAAGTTAGTCAACAAGCACTGAGGTTGAGACTATTTCCATTGTCTCTGTCTGGGGAGGCAATAAGGTGGCTGAATAAGATCCCCCACGACTCCATCCGTACATGGGGAGAACTAAAGAAAGCCTTTCTAGAAAGATTCTTCCCTGCTTAACGGCAACTGAAGCTCAAAGATGAGATCGGGTCTCATAAACAAATGTCGAATGAAGCACTGTATCAGTCTTGGGAGAGATTCCGACAAAAGCTCAAACAGTGCCCAAACCATCATCTCACTGACGAACACTTGAAGGCAGTCTTCTACAGGTCATGTAATTTTGTTACCAAGCCAATCATAGATGCAGCTTGTGGAGGGTCATATATGTCTAGGACTTTCCCGGACATAGTGGTCATCTTAGATCAGGTGGCAAAGAACAACAGGGCATAGTACACCAGAGAGGCAGACTGCTCTGGGATGGTTTTTGAGATGAGTGAGGAGAAACGCAAGAAGGAGGAAGAACGGGACCAGGATATGGCCCATATGCAGACACAAATAGATTTGCTGTCAAAGAGGTTCCTTGGTGGGGGCACTGAGAAGGTAAAAGCAATGGAAGCACTCCCCAGGTATGATGATCAAGGCAGCAACTATGATGAGGAAGCTCAGTTTTTGGGTAGTCAGGGGGGTTACCGGGGTTTCAACTCTGGTAACCAAGGTCGGAACTATAGTCGTGACAATTACCAAGGGAACTGGCAGAACAGAGATGGCTATAGAAACCGAGACCGCCAAAATGAAGGTGGCGGCAACTCTAGGCTAGAAGATATGATGACAAAAGTTCTTGGCAAAGTGGAGGCCACTGAGGCAGGGGTGCGAGACGTAAAGGGCGAAATGTCCAATGTTAGGCAGCTGGTAGACTCGCACTCCACCTCGATCAAGCAGCTAGAGTAGCCTTTCGAGTGATACGGTGCAAAACCCAAAAAACGATGGCCACTGCATGGCGATCACAACGAGAAGTGGTAAGGTACTTTCTAACCCTGTTGTTGCTAATGATGCCAGTCGGGAGAAAGCAGGTGACAAGGTACTTAGCCCCATGGATGGTCGTGTGGATGATGGGGGTGATGAACCTGAGGCAACACCAACAGAGCTAGAGTCGGCCAAGCAGGCAATAGAGATGGACACCTCCAAAAGCCCGAGTCTGCCAGCCATCCCGAAACCGAAACCGCTATTCCCCCAAAGGTTGAAAAAGAAGGCGGAGGATGGCAAGTTCCAAATGTTTCTGTCCATGTTGAAGGAGCTGTCTGTGAACATACCCTTGGTGGAGGCACTTGAACAGATGCCTGGTTACGCTAAGTTCATGAAGGACTTAGTTACTAAGAAGAGGACAGCCACGATTGAGCCAGCTGATAATTTACACCACTGTAGCGCCATCGCTACAAGATCCTTGGTCTAAAAGAAGGGAGATCCAGGAGCCTTCACCATCCCGTGCACTATTGGAGCATATGACTTTGCACGAGCCCTTTGTGACCTGGGTGCCAGCATTAACCTAATGTCCTTGGCTGTATATCAGCAGTTGGGCTTGGGAGCCCCCACACCCACGACCATACGGCTACTGATGGCAGATAGATCAGTGAAGAGGCCCGTGGGATCCTGTGCGATGTTTTAGTTCGGGTTGGCAAGTTCATCTTCCCCGCCGATTTCGTGATCCTTGATTATATAGTGGATTTCGAGGTACCAATCATCCTCGGAAGGCCATTTTTGGCAACTGGCAGGGCACTAAAGGACGTAGAGCGGAGACCTCACCTTCCGGTTAAACACTGAGGAGGTGAAATTCAGTGTATGCGCTGCCATGAAGAGGCCTAAGGAGTTGGCTGTGATGTTTGTCATGGATATTGATGACGACAGTTCCTCTGAAGTCTCGCTGGAGGAAAAGATGACTGTAGACACACTAGCGGCAGTGCTTATGAACTTCCCAGGAGATGGTGTTGATGGGTACAAAGACACTATCTATGCATTACAAGACATGGGTACCAGACCATTCGTCCCTCGGAAGTTGGACTTGGATTTGAAAAAATAGGCCAACACCACCGGCAAAACCCTCTATCGAGGAATCGCCTACTTTAAAGCTCAAGGAGTTGCCTCAACACCTCAGGTATGCATTTTTAGGTACAAATAACACTATTCCTATGATTGTGGCTGCAGATCTTCAAGCAAACCAGGTGAAGGCGCTATTGGGGGTCCTCCAAAAGTTCAAGCGAGCTATTGGGTGGACCATTGCAGACATAATTGGCATTCCTCCAAGCATCTGCACTCACAAAATTAAATTGGAGGATGACTGCATACCCAGCATCGAGCATCAGAGAAAGCTGAATCCACCCATGCAAGAGGTGGTGAAAAAGGAGATTATCAAGTGGTTGGATGCTGGGGTGGTGTACCCCATCTCGGACAGCAAATGGGTAAGCCCAGTGTAGTGTTTCCCAAAAAAAAGGGGCATGATAGTGGTGGCCAATGACAAGAATGAGTTTGTCCCGCTGAGACCTGTCATCGGATGGCGAGTGTGCATAGACTACAGGAAGTTGAACAGATGGACTCTAAAGGATCACTTCCCCATGTCGTTCATGGATCAGATGTTAGACGGGGTAGCTGGATGAGGGTGGTATTGCTTCCTCGATGGATATTCGGGCTACAATCAGATATCTATCGCCCCAGAGGATCAGGACAAGACTACCTTCACTCGCCCCTATGGGATATTTGCCTTCAGGCGGATGCCATTTGGACTCTGCAATGCCCCAGCGACTTTCCAGCGTTGCATGATGTCCATCTTTTCAGACATGGTGGAAGACACCCTCGAGGTATTTATGGATGATTTTTCGGTAGTGGGTGATTCCTTTGATGATTGTCTGCAGAATCTAAGCAAGGCACTGCAGTGCTGTGAAGAGGCCCAGTTGGTCTTAAATTGGGAGAAATGTCATTTCATGGTCAAGGAGGGAATAGTCCTTGGTCATAACAAGGCAAAGATTGAAGTCATTGAGAGGTTGCCACCTCCTATCTCAGTAAAAGGGGTCCGGAGTTTTCTTGGGCATGCTGGGTTCTATCGCAGGTTTATCAAGGACTTCTCCAAGATTGCACACCCATTGTGCAAACTGTTGGAGAAGGATGTAAAATTCCAGTTTGATGATGCATGCTGGCATGCCTTCGAGACCTTGAAGCAGATGTTGATCTCTGTGCCCGTAGTGGTTGCACCCGACTAGGGTGCCCCGTTTGAGGTGATGTGTGACGCAAGCGGAGTTGCTGTGGGTGTTGTGATGGGGCAGAAGCGCAACAAGATCTTCCATCCCATTTACTACGCCAACAAGACATTAAACGAGGCTCAAAGGAATTACACTATGACTGAGCAGGAGTTGCTAGTTGTGGTGTATGCATTTGATAAGTTTCGAGCATATCTACTGGGCACTAAGGTGATTGTGCACACTGACCACGCAGCTCCGGTACCTCATGGCCGAGAAGGATGCTAAGCCTAGATTAATTAGATGGGTGCTTTTGCCACAAGAGTTCGATTTCGAGGTCCAGGATCGTAAAGGTACGGAGAACCAAGTGGCAGACCACTTGTCAAGGCTGGAAGATGCGGCCCAAGCCAATGAGTGGTTGAGCATCGATGATTCATTTCCCGATGAGCAGGTATTAGCCGCTTCTGCGGACTTAATCCCTTGGTATGCTGACTTTGCTAACTTTCTGGTGAGTGACATTATGCCGGAAGGCCTTAACCCTCACCAGAGAAAAAAGTTTTTCCATGATGTGCGCAGGTACTTTTGGGATGACCCATACTTGTTCAAAACATGCGCAGATGGGGTCATCCGAAGATGCGTCCCAGAGGCAGCAATGTTGAGCATCCTGGAAGCCTGCCACTCCTCCCCAGTGGGGGGGCATCATGGTGGTGCTAGGATAGCCTAAAAGATCCTGCAGTATGGATACTACTGGCCCACTATCTATAAAGATGCCCATGACTTGGTGCGAGAGTGTGACCAGTGTCAACGCCAAGGCAACATTTCGAGGCGACAAGAGCTGCCAATGACCCCTATTCTTGAAATTGAATTATTTGATGTATGGGGCATTGATTTCATGGGACCGTTCGTAAGCTCTTTTGGGATGAAGTATATTCTGGTGGCAGTGGACTACGTCTCCAAATGGGTGGAGGCTATAGCTTTGCCGAACAATAAGAGCAAAAGTGTGGTACAGTTCCTGAGGCGAAACATTTTTGCCAGGTTTGGGACACCTAGAACTATCATTAGTGATGGGGGCTCCCACTTCTGCAACAAATCCTTTCGGGTTGTACTTGCTAAGTACGGGGTACGCCAACATAAGGTTGCCACGCCCTACCATCCGCAGACAAGTGGGCAGGTTGAAGTGTCCAACAAGGAAATCAAGGAGATCCTGACCAAGTCTATGAACGCCACAAGAACGGACTGGGCACGGAAGCTAGATGATGCATTATGGGCCTACAGGATAGCTTACAAAATGCCCATTGGTATGTCCCCATATCAGTTGGTGTTTGGGAAGGCCTGTCATTTGCCGATTGAATTGGAGCACAAGGCGCTCTGGGCTCTTAAGGCTCTGAATATGAATTGGAAGGAGGCAGCCAACATGAGGATGGACCAGCTAAATGAACTGGACGAATTCCGTCTCCAGGCCTACGAGAGTGCTGCCCTATACAAGGACAAAATGAAGTCCTATCATGACAAACTTATTGCACCAAGGAGCTTTGAGGTTGGTGACAGAGTTCTGCTCTATAACTCCAGGTTGAGGCTGTTTACAGGAAAGCTAAGATCAAGGTGGTCTGGCCCATACAAGATCGCACAAGTGTTTAATCATGGAGCAGTTGAGCTGGAGACAGATGACGGGCACCGCTTCAAGGTCAATGGGCAGCGCGTGAAAAAGTACTTGGGGGCTGCAGATGAAACCTTTGTGATTGAGGTTCTCCATCTTGACGAAGTCTGAGTAGTCAAAACAACCACGTCGAGTCATGACGTTAAACCAAGCGCTTAATGGGAGGCAACCCATCAAAAAAAATAAAAAAAATAAAAAATCTATATATGTTTGTCTTATGCATTACATTGGCTTGTATTTTTGTCTCAGGGAAGGATGAACATGGCGAAGGGAGGCATGATCAGGCGCGCAGGCGAAGGGAGTGACAACATTGACCAAATTCGCACAAAGGGGCGTCACACGGGCATGTAAACGGCCCGTGTAGACTCTGACGGATCGTGTGCTGGTCCATTCGGCGTGTCCCCCAAGTAAGTGCACCCCATCAGCCAAGGCAAATCACACGGTTCGTCTACACGGCCCGTGTGCATTCAAACAGACCGTTTCACGAACCGTTTGCGCGTGCACCTCGGGAAGTGTCGCGCATGCAGGCACACAGCATGATACACGGACCGTGCCACGTGGCACGGCCCATTTTCTGGGACGTCTTGGGCCGCGTGTGATTGGGTATTTATACCCTCTTTCCCACTTTTATTTTCACAATCACTCTCTCTCTCTCTAAGTTCCCTCACACGCCTCCTCCTCTCTTCCTCACACCATAAAATTTTCATCTATTCTTACACGATTTGTGCAATCCACTCACGATCCGTAACACTTCCCTTAGGCAATTTTCAAGTCAAAGTTCTACTCTCCTCTCTCAAGTAAGTTTTTGTTTTGGCTTAGCTTGTTTCTTGGTTGTAGTTTAAATTTTTCTTCTAGTTTTGGTCCAATGTGTAATTTTATGCGTGTATTTGGTTGATTGTGAAGTCTATGATACTATTGGGTACGGGTTCTTGAAGGTTTGGTGCTAGGTTACCCCAAATCACCATTGTTGACATCTTGGACTATTGCACATAGGATTTTAGTAATTTTAGGGTCCTAAAATTGGATACTGATGTATGATGTGTGGTACGCATAGTATAAATGGCCGATCTTGGGTTTTGGATGCAATATTTCATGTATGAATGTGGGCTCTAGGACGCTGGGGCTGCCTGGGGACGAAAAGCCATGTCACGGTTCCTTACATGGTCTGTGTGTCAATACACGGGCCGTGTAGTGGTCCGTCTGTGACTGCTTCTTGTACCCGCGCTATGGTACCTCCCACGGACCGTCTACACGGACCGTCTGACCCTACACGGGCCGTGTGGCAGTCTGTCCCAGGTCCCTTAAAAGCTGCCAAGTCTAACGTCACTCACACGGGCCTTTGCACGGACCATGTACTGTTACCCGGCCCATGTGAGGCCCCCATGTCAGCATACTGTCTTCTTACGTGCTTGACTGTATTAATCCTCATTGATTCTGGCATGCATTCTAGTGCAAAATTCCTTATGATAGACCGGGTGACACCATTCTTAAGGGTTTTTATCACTTTACTAACACAGGGGAAGTCTGAGTACCCGTTGTGTGTCGTCCTACGCATTCTGACGTGCCTAACTGTTTATTCCTTAGGGTGTCGTAGGTTAATATGGGCACCCGTCTAAGATCCCGCCAGCCTAGGGACGAGCATGAGTCACGTCTCTGGGACTCGGATCACTGAATCCTCAAGTCAGCACCAAGGGAGTGACTCAGGTGATGACTCCTCAGGCGGGTCAGCTGTGCAGATCACCGGCAATGTCTCCCCCCACTCCCCTCGTACTACACGATCACGTGCAGTGAGGCACCATATAGCTCCCCAGTCTGAGGAGGGAGTTCCGGAGGTGGGAGTGGAGGGGGAAGATGCAGCCCCGGAACAGGAAGAAGAGGTCGATACTCCAGACACCGCTGAGCACAATGCAGGGGGTGAGGATGACATCCTGATCCTCCGAGACAGCGACGACGAGGCTACTCACCAGGCGGTTGCTCAGACGTCTGACCCGAAAACTGCCAAGTGGCTCCTTGTCTTCTTGTGCAGATGGTGGACAGTCCCCGGGGCGAAGGAAATCTATGTGAATGGTATTACTAAAGGCTCCGGGGGGTATAGGGGAGGCCGATCATTCCAGAGATGCGAGTCCTCATCGACAAACTGGATGCCATCCCAGAAATACGTAATGCATTTGAGGCATACAAGTTCGGGTGGATGGCTAGCCCTCTCGGATATTATGGGCCAAATATGATTGCAGAATTCTACTTCAGTTACGCTGCCAGCCTGCTTGCCTCTATCGAAGGTAACCTGTCCAGAAGAGTAAAGATGCGGCTAGCAGCTAAGTTGTCCCACCGAGACTATGTTACCATTCGGGAAACACAGGTGGATATTTTGGCAGACACTATCAACAGGTTCTTATTTGGCCCAGACTACCGTGCCCCACCAGATGGGTTATTCATTGCCAGGTATGCGAGCATCACTAATGTGGTCCGAATGTCTAACCCATCTGAACAGGACACTAAGTTAAAGTGGGTTGCGGAGCAGATTGCGCTCCAAGGAGCTGAGGCATCTTGGGTGACAAACCCCCAAATTCCCATTACTAAGGCCTCACTCACGTTTGTCGCCAAGTTCTGGTGGTCGGTGGTGCGGGCCCGACTATGACCCACTGTGAATGACAACACGCTCCAATTCTCTCATGCTTCGTTGGTAGCGTGCTTGGTAGCCCGATATGGTATTAATGTGGGTCGTATCATCGCCATGGAGATCAAGGACCGCGACCTATCGGAAAGAGCAGGTATGTCATTCCCATGCCTGAATTGGGGCACTTTGCAGGCAGGGCCGTGTCCCCACCACCCACTTCCTAGATCGAAAGATGGCTCCAACGGGTGTGGTGAACATTGCTATGATTAAGGACATAGATAACCCGTTGTACCACAGTAAAGCACGCTGGCTTGGGCTGCCTACACAGCTTCCTCGAGCTCCTCCTCAGCAACCCTTGTCATTTGAGGAGCACACCACGGCCCCACAGCCCGGCACGGCTTTTGAGTAGCCCGGGGGTAGTGGCACAGCACCCCAGATGCATCAGGGGTACACTTATATCCCCTATGAGTTTCTAGCCCGAATGGTGACAGAACTGCGGCAGACACGGGCGATTGTCGACCAAATGGTGGTCCGGGTGCCTCAAGTGGTGCAGGCTCATGTTCAGCAGGCTAAAGACTGCCTCTGCGCAGACCTATTGGGCCAAATAAGCAGTTTGCAGGAACAGGTCAACACCTTGAAAGGCTACTTCCATAGCATGTTTGGAAGTATGTCCGGCGATGAGATGGCGCATTTGGTGCAGACTATGCAAGACATGAAAGAGAAAATTGCAGAGCTGACAGCCCGGTATAACAGCACGGTACCAGCTCCGGCTCCACCGTCAGATTCGTTGTTGTCACTGTTCACTGCCGGTGGAGCCGAGCCTAATCGAGGGTTGGGGCGTCCCACTCGTACTAGCTGTTGCCCAGGTACCTCCTCCAGAGGCTTTCGGTACTAAGGATAAAGGTAAGCGCTGCAGCCAGCGCAATAGCCCTCCGGAATACCCGCAGTGTGAGGAAGCACGAAGACTGCGAAAGGCCTTGAGAGCCCAGCGTCGAGAAGCTGCAGCCTAGGAGGAGCGGGAGCGACTAACTTATGAGGCTGCACGGACAGGTGCTTCTGGGAGTGCCGTCGGACCTGATGCTGATGTTGCCGACACGGACCCACTAGCCAGATCGGGCCATGACGATCCGCCTGACGCCTAGGGCGTCTCAGGTATGTTCTACTCCCATTTTTGCTTTAGTATTTGTCATGGTGCAATGAGGACACTGCACCGTATTTTGTTGGGGGTGGGGCATCCTACCCTGATGAGTTTTTGTTGCCATGTTTCTTTTCTCTGAAGGTGTAGTATCTAGTAGAACTGGCATGTTTAGGTTTGTTTTGTTTGTGTAAAGATAAGTGTTTATAAGAGTCTATAGTAACCCCATTTTTAAAGAAAAATAATCCAAGAAGCTTGTATGTGCATGCATCCCATACTGACTAATTTTGTGATCCTTTTAAAGCACAGTGTACATTGTCTAGTTGTCATCTTGAATAATGAAGCATGACTGTGTTGGTTAGTGCTGAATAGTGGGGGATATGTGCCATGTGTGTGGGAGTTTACTTACTTAAATTCGATTGACGCACTTGTTAGTTAGAACTTGCCTGGTTGGTCCCCCTAAAACGATTGAATGATTGGATTAGGATAGGATCTTAGGCTATTTTTATTGAGAAGTCACTGAGCCTGAAACGAATCAACCAAATGAAATTTCTCCCTTTGAACCAAAAGATTGAGCCTTAATAGACCTTTTCTTTCTAATCACCCAATGCACCTTCCGAATTTATCTGCAGACCTGTACTCAGGCCCTGGTTCCTTTAAGGACATCGTGAACCTCAACCTAGGCTAAAAGGCCTAAGTTGAGGGTGGCTTATACTGGCCCTGGTCCTTGAAAAGACATTGTGAACCTCAACTCGGGCCAAAATCCTAAGTTGAGGGTGGCTATTGTAAGAGAGGCAGAATAATAAGGATGGAAATGAATCGAGTAATGAGAAGAAAAGCCGGATTGTGATCGTATAAAAAAAAGGGAGTTTGGGCGTGTGAATGAATGAATGAAAAAGTTAACCACTCCCATCCGCAAAGAAAATTGGTAAAACAGGGGAAATAAAGAGTTTGGAGGCCGAAAGTAGAGGCTGAGTCAAAGCAGTGTCTTGGAACGGAAAGTTAGTCACTTTGATCCTAAATGTACCTCATCCAAGCCCGAGCCTACGTTACAAGCAGCAAAAGCCCTAAAGTGATCCTAAAAAGGTCATTCAAGAGTCAAGGTGGTGAAAATAAAGGCAAGCATATGGTCTACACTTGTGTGTTAGTTGAAAATCTTTTTTTTAGTGTGAGTGTCTACATTCCAGTCTCTGTACTGCGTTTATACACTGTGCGTGAGACTTCTTTGTAGTGAGGGGCACTATCACCGCGCTATTTGGTTGCTATACTAACTGGTTCATCTTTATTCGCGGACTTATTCCGGGCCAACGGGATATGGTGTAGTGCTTAGTTTGATCTGATAAGGGTCTGTTGGGGTGTGAACACACTGTAAGTGTACTTTTTGAGCATGAGTTTGATGATTAAGGGGTCGCTATTTACTTCTTGTTAAGCGTTTGTCTTTGTGTGTCGTTATGTGTTGTTTTTGGTCATCGCTTGAGGACAAGCAATGGTTCTAAGTTGAGGGTGTTGATGAGTCATGAAAATACGACTTTTACGACGCTTAATACATAGAATTATTGTGCGTTCTTAAGCACTTTTGTTAGTTTAATAGGTGTGTTTTGATACTGTGCAGGAAAATAACGAAGGCATAGACTGCTGAAGGAATTGCATGAGAAAAACGTCCAAATCGCGGTGAAGTGACAGTACACGGACCATCTCATGGGCCGTGTAGCATCACACGGACCATGTGATGGCACGTGTGAGGACCCAGCGAGGAGTGAGTGGAAAATGAGGCCAAGTGAAGGACCACGGAAGGTCTTCACGGGTCGTGTCACACTACACGGTCCGTGTGACCAACCGTGGCACCTTACTTGGTGAAAAATGGAGTGAAACGGAATGACACACAAAGGCACATGGATGAGTAAACGGACCGTCTACTTTCAGACGGGCCGTGTCATGTGCCATGTAAGTGACGTGAAATCGAAGAGGCCTCATCGAAAATCAGAGAATTGGTGCAAGTGGAGTCGCACGGACGGACAAACGGCCCGTTAAACACCACACTGGCCGTGTCGCGACTCGTGAGGAAGCAGCAGGTCGGCAGACGGGCCGTTTGACGGGCCGTCTGACCTCAGACGGTCCGTGTGAAGAACCGTGTCCGTGCCGAAAGTTATTTTTCCTAATTTGTATGTTATTTTATTTCATTAGCACATTCTTGTTGACGGCAGAAACGAGAGAGTAATAGCAAAAACAATATTTTGACTTTGTGTTACGTTTGATTCGTGATTGTGATCATCGTTCGAAGATTGTAACACTAATTCTTTGTTCCTTCAATTGTAAGTCAATCATTATGCTTTCATCCTATTATTGTGGGCAAATCATCACGAATATGTTAGGCTAAACCCACAACTAGGGTTGTGGGAACCATGACGATTCAATAAGATAACGCGAACTGGGGTAAATTCGTGGGAATGATTATTGCATTTATTGTCAAATTTTCGTTCTAACTTCTCCTTAATGAGTCGACGCATTAGAGTAAGCCTATATTCGCTATATGCCCGAGAGTGATATAGTGATTGGGAAAAGAGTTTAACAACAGAAATTTGGGGTTATCAACCGAGTCTAAGTGCCTGAGACCGAAAGGTGAGGGTACTCTGAGATCAAAGACAAAGTTTGGAATTGCATACACTCTGAGACTGAAAAGAGATGAGTGAAATATACCTAGGAAGGACCGAAAGGTGAACTAAAGATTAGTTAATTTGTTGGATCTTGCATGCACCATTAAGAACGAGTTTACCAAGCCAGTTTAGTTATCGTATTAGATGTCATGGGGAACACAACCCTAGCTTCTCTCTATCTGTTTGAAAACCATATCTACTTCTCTATTAGTTACATTACAAAGGGATTTAAATTAAACAATGCAACCCCCCATTTACTTTCTGCATTTTTATCTTGGGAGTAGCATTTACATCTGAAAGCCGATATTAATAGATCCATTCCTACGTGTTCCATGTGGGATCGACCTCAACTCTGGTTGAGTTCTATATTTGACTAACGACCGCTTTACTCTTCTATTCGGAGTGTAAATTTGGGCGTATCACAGAGTCAGCTTCATCCCAATTCACATAGTTTACCAAGTGTTGAATCCTATCATACATCTTCAAGATGAATTTTCACTGTCACGGATTTGAGAGAATCCTATAAATTTCTTATAACTATGTGGTTTACCAATTCTTACAGGGGCCTTACATTTTAAAGGAACATAAGGATCTAATTAGAAACACTATAAAAACTCTATCCAATGCAGATATATCAGAAGGAATATGTAAAGCTGGAAATGATGTTTCTTCTCCGGAGACCATCATAAGGAATATTAGTAAGCCTCTGAAATGTTGGTGGGAAAAGAGTGTCAATGCCCCATCCTCACCTTTTTTTCTGCCTCTGAAATGTTGGTGGGAAAAGAGTGTCAATGCCCCATCCTCACCTTTTTTTCTGGAAATATGCATGGGCCAGTCTGTCCCAAACTCCTTAAGTACTTGATAAACCTGCATGGAGCAACAATATTTTGCAAGCTCAATATCAAAATCTAACTTCTAAAAGTTTATACAATATTAATATTTGTCTCATGTATGATACTTGATTGTCATACAAAGCAGTTTACATTAATATTTAATCTAATGATGCCTCTTTTATTTACATTTCAAGAAAAAATCATCTATGTGGCTTGCACAGACATCACTCCCCTAGTTACTTATAAGAAGAGGGAATAAGCACCCTCTCTTCGTCAAGTTGTTAGCTACTTGAAATTTATATTCAATTTGACGTTATTTTTGTAAATTCATATAGTGACATCTTCACTGACATATTATGGCTTCTTTTCTTTATAAAACATGTGTAGTAAGCTCATGTCATCACAACCGCTTCTTTGTTTTAATGTTAGTTAAATTAGTACTCCTTATTATGACAATGAAACATATGGGGACCAATTGTATGTGACTTGGATTTCTGAATTCTCTGCATTTAATTATTATTTCCTCAGTTTTAATTTATGTGATATCTTTTAAATGTTGAAATTCAAACAAATTTATTGTAATGACTCGACCTAGGGGCCTAGTACATATGGCGAATGAAATACCCAAAGGCAACTCATCCAAACCATCTCAAGCATTCATAGGTAACAAATAGAAACACATTGCGGAAAAGTCATAAGGAAAGGTGCTATGGGACCATCTTATGCAGTGAAGCAACATAAAAAAGTAGGTAACTTAGAAAATATCATTTGTCCATAAGCATACTACTAATACATACGAATAGAACCGGTAAGGTCAGTTTCCATCAAATAGGAAGAACATACAAAGTAGATAACATAGAAAGTAAGCGCCTCAAAAGGGTCATAAATACATTGTCTGGGAATGAAAATACATAAAGAGTGAAAAATGGGTGGAGTCCAAAACTAAGGGCTCACCACAAAAATCTAGTCTCGAACGCCAACTACTAGCCACGAGCCGTTGGATAAGTACCTGTCTCTACATAGTTAAATCATGTAGACAAATATGCGTTAGTATGTTTGAATGTACTAAGTACGTGAGATGCAATGCACGGATGAAACTGTAACGCCATCATAATTAAACATATCATATAGGTATACGTAAGATTAATGAGTCATGCAATAAGCTTAAATATGCACAAGGAATATGGCTCGGACCAGTATAAGATGATGCACATCAAACACACAAATTTAAAACATATCATAAGATCATGTAAACTTGTGAGAATGGGCCATAACTGACAGTAAGACCACAACAACAACAACAACATACCCAGTGAAATCCCACAAGTGGGGTCTGGGGAGGGTAAGATGTACGCAGACCTTACCACTACCACACAGGTAGAGAGGCTGTTTCCTGGAAACCCTCATCACAAAAACCCATCAGCAGAATACGCTAGATATGATAAACATATAATACGTAGATACAGGATAGTAACATATAAAGACAGATAAATAACATATAAAGGCAGACAATTACCACTCCTTCCTATCTACCCTATTATCCTGCTACTCTAATTCTCGACCTCCACTCCTTCCTGTCTAAGGTCATGTCCTTGGTGAGATCAAGTTTCACCATATCATATCTAATCACCTCCCCCCAATACTTTTTTGGTCTACCTCTACCCCTCCTAGTAGCTCCCAAATCTAGCCTCTCACACCTCCAAGTTTCGCAGTCTCGCTTCCCTCATCTTGTCAGCTACAGGTGCCACCTCTAGCTTCTCACTGACAGTAAGACCATGTGAGCTATTATATGGAATCTAATGAACTCCTTCCATTGGAAAAAGGCTAACACACTCCTTATATTAGGAAAAGAGAAATCTACTTACCAAGGTAGATATCTGAAACCTAGTAACTTCACAATTGCATCTTTCATAACTTTTGGCCTACGTGGATCCACTAGCCTAACCTATAAGGCTCCTATGGTGGCATATACTTAGGGACATTGAGATTAGCTTCAAGCGATCATGCCTCAACTAATGGGATGAGTCCCAAGCTCTAGTCCTCTCGGTGGTAAGTCATCCCACAAAAATCTTTTAAAACATACTCTTAGAAACATAAGTAGCAATCATAAAAGTAGCTCAAACTTAAGAATCTTTCTTAAACATCTTTTAGGGCAATAATCATCATACATATATCTTTGGTAAACTTAGCTTTGAAGATCTTCATAAATTCCCTAATCATTGTTGCAATTTATAGGAAACTTTCATTGGAAACAAAGAGGCTTAGTTAATGCATAGAACAATCATAAATCACATTAAGTCTTAAGAAATTTCTTTAAAAAGAAATATCGAAATCACCCAACCTTAATGACATCAAAACCCATCATAGAATCAACATCTTACTTCAAGTATATAAATACATTTTTACTTAGCAAATAGTCATTGAACTTCATGTGTATCATATAGTAACAAAAGAATCATGAAATTATCATAAGCATGCATAAGAATTTAGAAACTTAAAGTAAAGATAATATGCATAGCAGGGAACTCTGTGGGTGAAAGGATACTCATAAAATTAACTCACATACCTAGGGAACTAGAGAGAATCAAAATTGAAGTCTTTGTGGAAGAAACTTGAAACCCTAGCTTGTTCTTGGGAGTTCTTGAGGGCCTCTTTTCCTTAAAGGATTTGAAAGTATAAAATGAAGTGAATTAAGGCTCGAGGATCATTATAGGTGTCTTTTTCATCCCCAAAATGACATGGTTTTGAATTCAAATAATGGGAATGACTAAATTGAAAATAATGACAAATGGGACGAGTCGTAAAACTTCCTACATGTCGTTATTGGACTCGTAGAGTGCTTCCGCACTTACCCAAATTTTCACCTTGTCTCCAACCTCATTCCATGAAACACTATACAGATCGTATCCCCTTCTACAGGTCATCGGATAAGTCGTGAATCACTTTTTCTAGAAAATTCTAATTTTTCCTTCATGTATGGAATACCACTCATGAACCTATCCACGAGCCAAAAAAATACATTAAGAATTGTAACTTGGTCAGTAGGTTACCCCACACTTGGAAACTTTTCCGCTTCCTGAAGTTCTATGTTTAAGGGTCGTACCTACGAGCTGTAAAACGACTCACGGGCCATAAACTGTCTCGTAAATCAGGTTCTCAGTCATTTTTTAGGCTAACTTTTCTGCACTCAGGGCCCCTAAACTGGGGACCATTACAATTATATTTGATCATAAATTTCTCTTATGTGTTTTAAATAACTTTAAACTATCAATTATTGTGTTTTATAGTACTTTTTATGTAGTTTACAAATATATAAATTTTATTAAAAAAATAAAAGATTCCATGCATTTTTTCGTAGTATTATACAAGACACTATAAAAAGAATTACAGTGTAAACACAAAAAAGAAAACTTTTTTTTAATTCGTGCTAATCTGGGCAATTTTTAAACAAGACAAATCTACTTTCAAATTTTAACTTTTAAGTTATAATTCTGACTAACAAAATTAAAATTATAAAAGTTTTTTATGATAAAGAAAATTCTATTTTTTAATTATTTAATATAATATTATTGGGCCCATGCTCCACTTTTTACTAGTATAAGTATATAAATACTAGACATAAGAGCCCGTGCCCGACACATGTTATTTTCTTATCTCGATTTATATGACATTGATAAATTTTTTATACATGTATTTTAAATTTTTAAGTTGTTAATTATTGCTAGCACATTTTATGTGACTTTTAAATAATATATATTACTTATTTTGTCCCAATTTATGTTGCACATATAAAATTTTGAGAGTCAATCACAATTTATAGTTATTTTTCAAATATTTTAAATTGCTAATAATAGATGAAGCAGCTGAAAAAGATAATTTCTTCGGGATAATATTGTAAAATAAAGCAGTTAAATCAAACACGTCAATCGGCAGCCGCCTTTGAGAAAAATGATTTATTAGGGGTAATATTATAAATTCATAGTTGAAGTAGCTGAAAAAATAATTAATAGAAAAATGTAGTAAAATCAAGCAACTGAAGCAGACACATTAATAGGCAGTTACATTTTAAAATTAATTATTAGGGCAATATTATAAATTTATAGCTGCAGCAGCCAAAGAAATAATTAATAGAAATGATATAGTAAAATCAAGCAGTTGAAGCAGACTTCTTTAAAATCAACCAATTTTCTTTAAATTATTATTTAATTATATTTATAATATTGACTTCTAAAATATATGGAAAGAAATCATAAATAAGGAATTATAATCGTGGAAAGACTCCTAAATCTTCCTTATTTGATAGACTTCTACATCTTCCTTATTTGAATCAAGAAATCTTGCTGCCCCCATGGAAAATCCTTTTAATTAGTGATAGAATCTCTATATATAGGACCATTATAAATAAATAAATAAAAAGTTAAATAGGATTATATTGTTATTTTACATGTAATTAGTAGTATTTTTCTTTTAAAATTTTTACCTCTATACATCTCACGTTGTGTTAATTTTTTCATGTTGTCTTATTTGGTATTTATCTACCTAGATTATTTATTTTCTAATAACATGATTTTAGTTTATTTTGCAGCATTCATGGTATAATACATGAACTCTACCTTTTCGAAAAAAATAGAAAAAGAATTGACTATGACAATTTATGATTTGTCTTGTTGGTAAGTAATGCATTCATTTTTTACATCAAACTTGGATTAATGGTAGTTATTATTGAACTATCTACTTTACTACAAGTAATTATTTAATTTTTAAATAACTATATATACTTGAATTTTTTCTTAACAAATTAATTTCATGTTTCTAATTCAAAGGTCGTAAAAAAGTATCACACAAAGAAGGGAAGACAATCATTCAAAGTAGCACTCATGCTTGGAAAGAATAAGCAACATCCAATATCAACATTTTCTTTTTAGTGAGAACAAACCTACTAATGGAACCCGATAATTTTTTGGAAAAATTTTATCCATAATATTAGACTTTTAGAAATAATAATATTTAAATATATTTAACTTTGTCACTTTTTTAGTTTTTGCACTATTTATTACTAATTTGTATTGTTAAAATAGAAATATACTAAGAATATATTAAAATAGTCTATATTTTGCCTATATTAAAAAAACTATAGATCAGTAATAATTAAAATTTATATTATGTTTGTCAATAAGAAATCGTCATATAAAGAGTTATATTATTTTTATGCTATATAGAAAACATGTTAATAAAGAAAAAGGTTAATTACACGAAAATTAAAGTCAACTTAATCGCATGACTATTCACCAAAAGCCAAAAAAAAAAACTTGAATTTTTTTTATATAGTTAAAAGTGTTTTTAAGGATTTATCCTTTTGTGGAAGAAAAATTAGAGGTAGTATATTCTTATATATTTTTTTATTAATAAACGCATGATACATATGCAATATACATATATTAAATTAATATTACTTTAAAAATATGAAGGTGCTTAGAAATATTGATTGAATATTTAACTATTCATTGAAAGACTTTGTAATAAAAAATTATCATTTACTATTTCCCTCAAATTATTATTTGATTATATTTAAAATATTTAAAATTAAGGAATTCTTTAATATATGATAAAAGAAAAATATGTTTTAAAAATTAAGGAGTCGTAAACTATATGGTAAGAGAAAATTATTTATGGCAAGAGGTTAAGAGAATTAATAATCTAAAAAAAATGAAAAAAAGGAATCCCAAAATATATGATGTGAGAAAATTATATGGCAAGAGTTCTAAGGTTTTCTCCCATCAAAATCTATGAAGGTTTTTCTTTTTATATTCTTAAGTTATTTGTTATTAGACAAAAGAAAAAAAATGATATTTTCTTTTATATTCTGTCATTTTTATTTTTAATTATTTTAAGAAATGTCATCCTCAATTAGTATTTTTTATGTAACACTATTATTTACGAAAGTCAAGTTAGACGAAATAATCAACTATATCAATGTTTATATATTAAGTACAATGTAAAGACTATTGACAAATGACTTTCAATTTTCTTTCGATGCAAGTTCAAGTTGTCGTTTTTCGTTTTACCATAATCATTTTTGTTAATTTTAAAAAGTTTTATATTAAATAATATACTATACGTACATCAATTTACTATTATTTTATAAACACATATATTTGTCATTAATTAATGTGATACACACATAATACAACAAATAAAATTGTCATTTACAATTCTATTCTCAAACTATTATTTCATTTTCTTATAATATTTAAAATTAAGGAATTCTAAAAGTATATGATAAGGGGAAAATACAAAGCATGAGATATTATGTAGAGTTAATAATTAAGGAGTTTAAAAATATATATATAGTAAAATTAAAAATATTAAGGAGATTTTAGGCGTCTCAACAAAAGACATGGTTGGTAAAAAATTGCACTGGTTAGTTTTGTTAACTTTTTTCTTTTACTTATGAAAGTTATCATATTTTCGATACTTCATGATTAATCGATCGTTATTTGTAGTTTTTTTTTTTTGTCTAAGTTGATTGATAAAAAAATCCAACTATTTGTTCATTTATGGAGGTGAACAACACTCTTCAAATTATTTCCAATAATAAGAGAGTTTAAAGTTTTGTTTTTTTTTATCTCTCAAGTACAATACAATGAATTACTTCGAATTTTTTCTTTATTATTCGAATAACAACTTATTGAGTCAAAGTATTGTTACTCTCAAATTCTTTGAGAGGCTAATATTTTTATTCTCATATTTTTGAAAAATCAAATTGTCGATTTTCTGAATTATGTTATTTGACAATATTTTTTAAAGAACTGTGAAAAAGTGTATTTCAAAAAATATTTAATAAAATATAATTTTTCAAATTTACCTTTTTTTTGTCACGACCCGGGGTCGGGGTCTAGATGTGACACGGCGAATGGGGACCCAAAAGCCCCCAAACAAGCCTCAAATTTTCAGGAAACTAAAGACAAGTATCAAAGGGGAAAATTCTAAATCCAAAGAAGAGCATATTTTATAGATAACAAAATAACAAGTCTTTACAACACCCAACACATGCCTCTAAGAAGGGACGGGGGCCAAGACAGTTTCCGGGCTCACCCTCAGCAAAATACATATGTACATAAGGAACACAAGGAAATAAGGCCTGCTCTCGGAAGACGAGGCTCACCACAAAATAGCTGCGAAAAGGGGGACTACTCGCCCTGCGGATAAGGCTCAAACTGCTCGATCCCTGCATGGTAAAATCATGCAGGCATAGAGTATGCGTTAGTACTTTTGAATGTACTAAGTATGCGAGTATGCAATGCACGTGACTTACCGAACCTACATAAACATGCTAAGTGGCAAGGGCACATAATATACAAGGAGCATATAATCAATTGAATTTAGTATACGAGATGCCATGAGATGCGTGATGTGTGCAATGCGATAATGCTCCTATATACATAACGGGGATGGATTATAACCGACAACCAAATCCATGCGAGCTATTACATGAATTGGACCGATTTGGACCTCCCACCGGTAGGGAGAGGATTACTTGCCAAAGGTAATCCACATCACACCTTACGGGGACACCCATTTCGGTGGATGGCCACCTTCCTTACGGAAACTCCCATTTCGGAAGGGTTTACAGAATCATATCACATAAGTTATAACGACTAACCATCACACCTTACGGGCACTCCCATTTCGGTGGATGGCCACGTTCCTTACGGGGACTCCCATTTCGAAAATGGTGATCGTTCCTATGTTGGCACATAGTTCAAGGAAAGGGAGAGGGATCTTGGGGATATCCCTAACACCCCCAATCCATCGGTGCTAAGTACACATCCCACTAGAATACTTATACATATACATACGCTTCCAAGAGGATCAAATATCCATTTCAAAACGTGATTATACGAACAGGCTCAAATGCCAATTACAAAACTCATGATCATAATTCTCATGCAAGGAATAGCTCATCTACACATATACCAAAATGGTGCAAGCACCCATATTGCTCAAGGATCCATAATCATAGACATACCGGTGATCACCTTATTGTCATATCCCATGTCTTACCAAAATCATATCGTAATCCCCTTTTTAAACAAAATTGGGCTTAATCCCATAATTTCAAATTTCCATATATCAATGCTATGAGTATGATGTAATGCATAATGTAGGAATGGCATGGGTAATGTAGAATATATCTAAAATTAGCAATATAATGTAAAGACTAGGAAATCCATAATAAAATTCATGTGAAAATGTAGTATAAATCACCCATGCAAAATAACATCTTTAAAGGGACATGCAAGCTTCATAGTTTCATAGCTCAAGTAACTCACCATAGTTCAAGCTTAACATAACTCAAAATTTCGGAATATTAACTAGCACATGCATGGTTCAAAATATCAAGTTCAAGTAGTAAAATCTCACACTTAAAGTAGACAAGTGTATAAAATAGTTTAAGAAGAACTTGGGTCTTCTTGGTTGAAAGGAACCAAGAATCAAAACCCACATACCTGATTGTAGACAAAGTTGAGAAGGAAAATAGACTCAAAATCTTGACCCTAAGCTTGAAAGATCTAGAGAGATGTTGGAGAGTTCTTGAGGGATGAATTTTAGAGAGAGAGAGTACAAGTGTAAAATGGCTAAAAAATGAGAGTGTTTACTTATATAGGGGGCTTAGGAAGGGTGGGAAAAGACCAAATTTTAGTTAGAATAAACCAATATTTCAAAAATGCCATTAATGAAATAGAGCAGGAAATGGTCTGGCTGAGGCATATGGACCGGTAAACGGTCCGTCTAGGCTCACATGGGCCGTTTACAGGTCCGTGGCCTTAGACTTAGATTTTTCGGAGGCAATATTTTTTTGGACTAAGTATCACCACACTGTCCAGTAAACGGACCGTCTAGTGTCACACGGACCGTTTACTGGACCATGGCCCCAGACTTAGAATTTTCAAAGGCAAGATTTTTCGGATCAAGTGACACCAAACGGTCTGGTAAACGGACCATTTAAGGTCACACAGACCGTGCAAGGGTCCGTATGAAGGTACCAAGGAAGTACACACACTTAGAACACAATTTGGCAAGAAAATCGTGGGCCAAAGCAGCCTCACGGACCGTTTGATGCCACACGGCCCGTGTGGCTTGCCTGCACGAACAGTCTAAACGAAAACGAGCAAAACTCCTTGGTCCGAGCTCGGAATTAGATGAAACCAGGTGCGTTGGAAAGCTAATTCAAAGAGCCTTAATTTGATATGTCATGGGCCACCCAGTTCATTTTGAGCTAAGAGATATGCCCACTCAAAGTTGACCCTCCTATCGGTACTTGAGAAGAGTTTAGCCAAGGGAATCCCCTGAGGTCATTAAACAAATTTCCGGGTCCTTACATTTTTTAAAAAAATATGATCATTTTGATCTCGAATAAAAATATATAAATTATTCATAAAATATATATTTTACATTATATTTAAATTAAAGGTATGCTTAGGGTCATCCATTATTGTTTCATTTACTTAGACTTGTGTAGGGTAGGTATGAAAAAATCTTGGTGGAGAGTGTTATTCATGAATGAGGTCTGTCAAATTTGAATTTGAATTAGTTAATTCTGAACATCGCATCATGGGCCACCCAGTTCATTTTGAGCTAAGAGATATGCCCACTCAAAGTTGACCCTTCTATCGGTACTTGAGAAGAGTTTAGCCAAGGGAATCCCCTGAGGTCGTTAAACAAATTTCCGGGTCCTTACATTTTTTTAAAAAATATGATCATTTTGATCTCGAATAAAATATATAAATTATTCATAAAATATATATTTTACATTATATTTAAATTAAAGGTATGCTTAGGGTCATCCATTATTGTTTCATTTACTTAGACTTGTGTAGGGTAGGTATGAAAAAATCTTGGTGGAGAGTGTTATTCATGAACGAGGTCTGTCAAATCTGAATTTGAATTAGTTAATTCTGAACATCGCATGAATAATTAAAAAAAGTATACTCTTATGACAATATTAAGAATTTTCAAATATTTATAATATTCAATATTCAATTTAATAATATTAACATGACACAAACGTACAACACATGTACACTAAACTAATATATATATATATATGTATAAAAGTGGCAAAGCAAAGACTAAGTAATAAGTAAAAGTAATAAAAGTATAATCTGTATAATAATGTTTTTATTTATATAAAATAAATAAATACATTATAGAGAGAAAAAAGAAGGATGAGAAATTTGTCGCAGAGAGGCAGTCCCAAACCCTAAAAAGAGTTGATGTCTGTAGGGAGTCATGGAAAATTCCCCAAATTAGGATTTGGTGTTTCTCTATCCATCTTAATCCTTAAGAAGCAAGTGCCAAAACCCTAGGTCGTAGGGTTTGTCATTTCCGACAACAAAAATGTCTCTTTCACCTTTGGAGTATTTGTACTTTACGGAGGACTCCATCAAAGAGTTGAAAAATGGAAACAGTAGCTTCAAGTTCTCTCAACCACTTCCCACTCTTCGGTTTCTCTATGAGCTCTGCTGGGTTATGGTATTCATTTAGTTATTTTATGTTTCGTTTTAGATACTTAGGATTATTTGCGAGTTCCATGCTTATATAATTGAATAAAATCCATTCATTTTTTTTGAATATTTGCTCGTTATTTCCCAATTCGATTATGTAGAAAAAACAATTACATAATTTTCTAGTAATTTAATCAATTTGTTGAACTAATAGTTGGTTATCTGCAAAAAAAAAAGGTGATTTTTGACATCTTGATAATATATAAAATCCATTATGACATAACTTATAGAAATGTTTATTCAATTTATTCTTTAGTGCACGGGGGTTGCCCTTTTTTTAGTGGTTAAAAAGGTGATTTTTTGATGAGTTGTAGCATTTGGAAAGTCAATGAATAGCTAATTGGTAAATTATTGTTCCTTTTCGGAGATTAGTTGGTTATTTGAGCAAAACACTACTTTCTGTTTGTAAATTTATTAAATTTAAAACAACATACTGATTAGATCATGTAAAAGAATTCAAACAGCACAAGCTCTGAAAGGATACTTTTGTTCAGCGTTGATTTTCATGGGTTTGTTGCTTTGAGTTCTGTGAATTGACTGTTTTGGGTTTTTTTTAGGTTCGAGGTGAATTGCCCTTTCAGAAATGTAAAATGGCATTAGAGTGTGTAGAGTTTGCGGATTATGCATCCCAGGAGGAGCTAGGGTCGAGTTTGGCTGATATTGTTACCCAATTGGCTCAGGATGTGAGTTTTTCTCTTCCCATTTCTTCTCATTGTCAACTACTAAACCTGAAATTATTGTCCATATTTCTTTTCTTTTTGACTCTTAATATGTGAAAATAGACATGGGGTACAAGGGTATCTTTGTACGCGAGATTCACTTGCTGCTTTAGACATCAAACATGCACCATTTGATTTTGGCTTATAAACCTCCAACCTGAAACATCAAATTTTTATTTATCGGAGTTCTGTGAATTCTATTTCTTAGCATTACGTTTTAGTTTGATGAATTGATGAGTATGTTTAGTCGAATATCAACTTGTCAGAAGGGCCAAACTTGACTATATGTTATTAGCACTAGCATTAGTGGCACTACGTACAGGTGGAAAATAGGAGTGATTCCTCAGGTTTTCTGTGGTCATTATCAGGACAGACGTGTGGGTAACAATAGGACGTAGGTGACATATACTCTTTGGATTTTCCTTATGTAAAACCAATTATTCCAGAATTATTTGCTGTTAACATATATTATTTTCCAAGGGCACCAATTATTCGAAAATCAATCCAGATTCCAGCAAAATGCCACCCTTAGTGAGACTTTTGTTGATATCGGTTATATAGTTCTTTTGTTTTCACATATTAAATAACAGGTTCTTTTGGTTTCACATATTAAATAACAGAAAACTTTTATGGTCATTCCTTTTCTAAAATGAAGAGCTTGATTCAGTTCATAGTTATCAGCAAAAATTAGCAAGAAGCCAGCTCTTGTTCCTCGCCAATGCACTTACTAATTCGTGCAATAGTATTGTGAATATTCTTTTAGGACATTTATCATACTGATACACAGGGAAATTTTTTGCTTTGCAGCTGTCATTGCCGGGAGAAAATCGTCAACGTGTAAACAAGCTGGTTAGCCTGATCTCCTTTATTCTTTTGTGTGCCTTACTCGTGTCTCTTTGTTTGCATGGTCTAGCATTTGAAGCTATTATTTCAACATTTTTTTAAAAGAACTTGTCCAAAAATCTCTGAGCTATTGACAAGTCTTAGGTGGAGAAAATAAAGAGAAGTACATCAGTATTTGTGTGCTACCTTGCAACGGACCCTTTCTTTAATTCTGGGAAAAAAATAAAGAGAAGTACATCAGTTTTTGGTAACACAATAGAAATGGGGTATTTTTTATTAAGCATGCCTATACAAGAGGTCTCTAGGTGACTAATACAAATATTCAGTGCAAGTGGAATAATTTTTGGGAAAGCAATATTCCTACCAAAGTTAAGTGCTTTACTTGGTTGGTTATAGAAAAGGCCTGCCTAACAAGAAGTGCTGCAGAGGAAGGGAAGACAAGTAGTTCCTAGGTGTTTGTTGTGTATGGTGACTGAGGAGACAAACAAACACCTTTTTTGCATTGCTAGGACACTGCTCAGCTGTGGAATTTGTTTCTCAACATCACTGGTTATAGCTGGTCCATGCCTAAGCATACAACAGACCTTCTTATATGCTGGATTAGAAGAGAGGGAAGAGCCAAAAGAGATGGTGGAGATTGATTTTGTCATGTATATGGTGGTCAATATGGAGGGAGAGAAATGCTAGATGTTTTGAAGATAGGGCCAATTCCATTCATAAATTCAAATGGAATTGTATTGTATCTTTACTTTTTTGGTGTAACCACTATGTATGGAAGATACTGAACAGATTATAGATCTGATAGGGAGTCGGTAATTTGACTTTTTGGTGGTGGGCAACATGTACTTAATGCTGAAGAATACAAACAAACCAGTTTCCAAAAAAAGAAGAAGAAAGTACATCAGTTTTATATGCCACTTTGCTATGGATCTATTCTTTAATTCTGGAGGAGTTGAGTTTTGCACTTGTTGGCTTGAGAGAAGCATGGTGCTAGATAGGATTTGGATCTTAGTGGAGGGATGAATAAAGAGAAGTACATCTCTGAGCTATCAAAGTGGGTCTTTTAGGATGGAGGAATAAAGAGAAGTACATTAATTTTCGTGTGCTACCCTGCTAAGGACCAATTCTTTAATTCTAGAGAAGTTGTGTTCTGCACTTGTTGGCTTGGGAAAAACATGTGCTAGATTGGATTTGGATCTTAACGGTGGATGTGATTGTTTGTCTTCTATGATTCAATGACAACTATGTTGTAACTGGTACTCTTAGCTAGCACTTGGTTAATGACATGATTAACATCTATCCGAGCCATGTTGACACAAAATCATTATTACCTTAAAAAAGATCAGTTTATTTGAAATATAGTATCAAGACGTAGTAGTTGCTATTGCTGTATCTTTTTTCTGTTTCCCTTTTCTTCTGTCAATTCTCAAACCTGTTCTGCACTTAAACAATCAAAAAAAGAAAAAAATCTCAGCTTGTTCTTCAGAAATTAATTCAGAGTAGAAAGCCATCTTGAAATACAATGTATTTTGTCTTTACATGGTTTCTGTTTGTCTTCTTTACAGGCAAAATGGCTTGTGGAATCTGCTTTGGTTCCTTTGAGATTTTTTCAGGAGCGATGCGAGGTACCTCTTTACTTGTTTCTGACTTAATATATTTCTACCATTTTGCTCTTGTTAAATACTAGTTTGAAAAATGAAAGCTTATAAATGTTTTTTCATGTGAAAAGGAAGAGTTTTTGTGGGTGTCTGAGATGATCAAGATAAAGGCTGCAGATTTGAAGTCAAAAGAGGTATAGTTTTTTCTTCCCCCAAAGGAAGGAGGTGCTGCTTAATACTTATGTTAGGACTATCTTCCTTGCTTGGGGTCATTCCTGCGAGCTAGCTTGTAATATATCTTGTACTGAGTGTGTTTGTCAGTGATTACTGTTTGCATAAAATGTCAGAGGGTTGGTGAAATTTTCCTGGCTAATATGAGCTAAAATGTTAATGAACCCATCTGTCCTTTTCTTCATTGCCTTTGTTGTTTTTTATTCAATTGACTCTAACATATTGCTTGCAACTTGTGGATGAAGATGCTTTCCTTAAGTGTGATATCTTTTGTAATGGATTTCAGGTTAGGGTAAACACTCGTCTTCTTTATCAGCAAACAAAGTTTAACCTTCTTCGTGAAGAAAGTGAAGGCTATGCAAAACTGGTAACTGGTCCCCCGCCCCCTTTCTATCTATCTGTCTGTTTGTCTGTCTTTCTAGTCTCTGTGCATCTCCCTGTTTGCTAGTCACTGCTTTAGATGCTCTTTCTCTATTTCCTTTGGGTGATTTTACTGCAAATCAAATCTAAGTTTGCATATGGAGGAGGTAATGAGGAAAAAGGAGCTGAGCTTCTCACTTTGAGCTGGTAATTGTATCTTCAACTTTACAGTTCATAACTTGCATATCCCTATGGAGGTAAGCAAGAGCTAGTTTATTTCAGATCATGGATAAATGATGATTCTAGGTTGCCGTATGCTTAAAATGAAGCTCTCATGTGGACTATCTCTTTTGATTTTGCTGCTTAGGAGATACTGTTGAATTGTTCTTTTACATCGATGCACAGTTTTGAGTTTTTTGCTATGAAAAAAATGTTGCAACAGACTTAATTTTTTGACTTACTATTTTGATTTTTGATTTATAAGTCTTGATCTTTGACTTCCAATCCTGATTCGTTGTTCTGTTTGTTCTGCTCTAATGGAAGTGCGTCAATGTAAGGGCCATATTAGTTTGTTACTGAAGAATGGCCAATTGTTATGGTCCAGGTTAATATTTCGCCAAAAAATGATGTATGGTTGAGCAGGTTGTTCCTTTTTGGGGGCTGGTGTGGGTGGAAGGCACTTTCAGTTGCAGATTTTTTTTTTAAAAAATGAATCGTACTGTTTCAGATTAAGTTCTTAGTTCTATTGGTAAGGCTTGATATTTGCCAGTAGACATGTCTTTTTTATTAGTGAGGATGATTAACTTTGGATTCATATAGCTGAACTGAGGCGTAGGTTGTTCGAAGGTGAATGTTCCGAGATGAGGAATTCCCATTTGAACAACATATGTAGATACTATTGGAGGGCTTTGTAAAAGTAGATGCTTTAAGGCCTCGTTTGCTTTCATTAATGTTAAGAATGTTTGAATCTGAATGCACATATGAAAACTCTATTAAATTACAATCTTTAATAATACTCCCTCCATTCATGTTTACTTGTCCATTGACTTGATACATCTCTTCAGAGCAAGAAATAAAATGGTAATTTTTTCTATATTACTCCTAATTATTATAAGTCATCTACATGTTGGAAAATGAAATGATTAGTGCTTAATAATAGAGGTAAAATAGGTATAAAATGATAAATCATCGCTTGTTATTCCAAGTAGACAAGTAAAAGTGAACATTTAATTTCAGTATAGTAAAATAAGTAAAAGCAAACAGAGGCCATATGAAAATCCAAAATAAATTAGCGATGAAAAAATAGAAAAATGCATTTTGGCTATTTAACTGGAGTTCTTACTTTTTGTTATTCAATTTTAAAGAGATCCTTCGTGAGTGACTAAGATAGGGAAAATGCACTTGGTTAATTAGGACTCTCTCATGAGCATCAAAAAGGAAGGGGGCATAGGCTGCAGGATCTTAAAAGCGCATAATCAAAGCTTACTCTTGAAGTGGTTGTGGAAGTATAATTCTGAACTTTTGATGCCTTGTGGAGAATTGTCATTGGTGAAAAATAGAACCAGACAGATTTGTGGTGTACAAGTCCAATCAACACCCCTCATGGACAGGGGTGTGGAAAGCTATCAGGCAACTATGTGATTCTTTTCAGATGAGTACTCGACAAGGGTGGGAAATGGGAGGAGGAATTCATTTTGGCATGATAAATGGGTAGGTCATGGGCCGGTAAATGACATGTTTCCTGAGTTCTTACCTATAGCATCAAGTCCTGACATCAAACTGGATAGTACTTGTAGATTGAATGCCTGGAATAATATGATTTTCAGGAGAGGGTTAAGTGATTGGGAGCTGGGGAGAATCAATTATTTTTTATTTAGTTTAAAAGCTTTGAAAGGTCTCAAGGAGAAAGAAGGCTCATTATTGGAACAAAAACAAGAATGGGATTTACACTATTAAATCAGATTATCTTAACCTTTCACTGACAGGACAATCCATTGTGAGTTGGCCATGGAAGTGCATTTGAAACGGTAAAGTTCCTACCAAGGTTGTATGATTTTCATGGTGGTTGCTAGGGAAGCTCGCCTAATTGAAATTATGTTCAAGGCGTGATTATGTTGGATAACTTTAGAATCCAATCTCCATCAGCTTATACATTATTCTTTCACTACTTATTTGTGCTTTCTATTCCTAAACTGGGTGGAGCTTAGATGAACTATGTCTGTTAATTCTGTTGATCTTCTATAGCTTAGATGAAATTATGTTCAAGGCGTGATTCTACACACTTCTAAGCGAGCGAATCAATATTTTACATAAGAAAATATTTTTAAAAAATTTAAAATAAAATAAACAATGGCCAAAAAAGAAAGAAGAAGAAGAAGTCACCTTCTTCAAAGCTTTCTTCAAAAAATTTCTTCTTCCCATTCCACCATTTCCTTCTTCTTCGAATCCATTTACCATTCTCGCTCTCTTCTTCTTCTTCTTCCTTAATGCCTGCCCTCTCATCATTGCCTCGTCCCCAAATACTTTCTCAAAATTCTTTTCTTTTGTTGCAAACAACATTATCCCTTGGTCCTTTTCATTTAGTTTGGCCACATTTCTATCCCACAATTTCAATTTCATGAATATTTTTCGTATTTTATATGAGTAATATGAAGTATAATGGTGGGTATTGAAAAATTGAAGAACTCCATTGATAAACTTGATAATGCTTTGAGCATTTAGGTTTTATGAATTTATGAAATAAATTCAAAATTAAAATGAAAATTTGTTGGATTTGTGTTATTTTTTGTTTCATATGAGTTAATGTGAAGGATAATGATGGGTGTTGAAAAATTGAAAATTCCATTGATAAGCTTGATAAAGCTTTGAGAATAATTAATGAGTTTTGTGAATTTATGAAATAAATTCAAAACTAGAATGAAAATTTGTTGGGTTTGTGTTTGTGAACCTCTAGTGTGAAATTCAAGGCAAATAGATAAGAATTTCTCCCATTTGATGTGAATTTGATGCTCAATTTGAGAGCAAATATGGAGAAAATAATGTTCAAGGGTTTGGTTTAGGGTTCTTGAGTATGATTTAGAACCTTGAAAGGTAGAAGAACAAGGTAAAGAAACTTTTGAAAGAAAAAAGAAATGTTTGTTGCTATGTGGAAATAAGTTTAAACATGTCATTTCCTATGTGGAATTTTTAAATGACGTGGAAATTTATGTGTGCTCGGTTGTAACTCACGCACCAATGACAGGTCAAAAAAGTGTTTAAAGTGCTACTTTCAGTGGATATGAGGGTTCTCTTGGCAAAGTCCTGAGTACAAGGGTCTAGGTGACAAATCGAACCAAGTACAAGGGCCTTCTAGGTCATTCCGCCTTTTTTATTGGTTTTTGATTTACGATTTTTGGTCCTTAATGGTTCGATTTTTGATTTACCCAATAAGAAATGCTCATAAAATAAATATATTTCTTTAATAATTTGAGGCGATACAAGGATTTTGCCAAAGCTTTTGAGTTAGTTATTGCTAACTCATATCTCCAGAAGAGGGAAAATCACTTGATAACCTTTCAGAGTGCGGTAGCTAGGACTCAAATTGATTACCTACTTCTCCGGAAGGGTGATAGAAGCCTTTGTAAGAGTTGTAAAGTTATTTTGACTGAAAATACTTTCACTCAGCATAGGCTTCTAGTGATGGATTTAGAGAATAAGAGAGAAAAGAAGAGGAAGGTTGTTTACGCCCAACCGAGGATTAGATGGGGAAGCCTGACTCCTACCCTTTCTAGTGAGATTTGAAAAGTTCAGAAACTTAGAGGCTTGGAGTAGTGGCGGAAATGTGAATAATATGTGGGATACTATTGCTGGTTGCATTAGAAAGGTAGCTGCCGAGGTACTGGGGGTTTCGAGAGGGGCCTTTTGTGGACGCCAGGGCTATTTGGTGGTGGAATGAGGAAGTTCAGGCCAAAGTGAAAGATAAGAAGGTTGCTTACACGAAGTGGCTGGAGTGTAGGGATGAAGATGAAAAGCGAATGCTTATGGAGACATACAAGACGACTAAGTCAGAAGCAAAGATAGCGGTGACGAATGCTAAGACAACAACTTTTGAGCGCCTATATGAGGAGCTAAGTGATAAAGGCGGGGACTAGAGATTGTATAGGCTTGCTAAAGGGAGAGAAAAGTTAAGTGCATCAAGGATGAGGAAGGTGTGGTGTTGGTGGATGACACTTCCATTAAACTAAGGTGGCAAGCTTATTTTCATAAACTCTTAAATGAAAAAGGAGATAGAATTATTCAGTTGGGTGAGTTGACACACTCCGAAAGCCATTGTGATTTCGGTTATTGTAGGCGGTTCAGAGTTGAGGAGGTTAGAAGGGCTATCAGTAGGATGAAGCGAGGGAGGGCGGTTGGACCCGATGAGATTCCAGTAGATTTTTTTGGAAGAATATGGTCAAGGATGGCATAGAGTGGTTAACTAGAATGTTCAATGCTATATGAGGACCGCCAAGATGCTTGATGAACGGAGGAGGAGTACAATGGTTCCATTGTACAAGAACAAAGGGGATATTCAAAACTGTAACAATTACAGGGTATCAAGTTGTTAAGTCACACTATGAAGGTCTGGGAGAGAGTGGTGGAGATGAGGGTGAGAAGGGTACTGTCTATTTTGGAGAACCAATTTGGATTCATGCCGGGGCGGCTGACTATTGAAGCAATTCACCTTATTCGGAGATTAGTGGAGAAATATAGCGAAAGAAAGGACCTTCATATGGTGTTCATTGATCTCGAGAAGGCCTATGACAAAGTGCCAAGGGATGTCCTATGGAGGTGTCTAGAGGTGAAAGGTGTCCCAATGGCATATATTAGGGCGATTAAGGACACGTACAACGGAGCCAAAACTCGGGTGAGAACGGGTGGAAGGAGACTTAGAATATTTTTTTGTTGAGATGGGACTTCATCAAGGATTTGTGTTGAGCCTTTTCCTGTTTCCATGGTGTATGCTATTTGCAGATGACATAGTATTGATTGATGAGACTTGGACTAAAGTTAATGATGGGTTGGAGGCGTGAAGACATGCCTTGGAGTCCAAAGGATTCAAACTGAGCAGGACCAAAACAAGGCGGAATGACCTAATAGGCCTTTATACTTGGTCTCGTTTGTCACCTAGGACCTTATACTTAGAACTTTGCCAACTAAACCCTTGTACCCACTCAAAAGGTACATTTTAAACACCTTTTTTGACTTGGACTGGTGCGTGAGTTTTAAACTGTTACACGTAATTTCCACGTCATATAATAATTCCACGTTTTTTTTAAACAGAGGCAACTGTTTTCAGTTGGAGTCAATTGTTCATATCATCCATTGTATCCCCAACTTCACCATTATCTCGTCTTATGGTTCCTGTAGTATTGCCATTGTGGCAGAAGTTCTTTAAAAAGGTTGTCATTGTAAAAGTTGAAAAGATTTATGAATTGTTACCTTTGTAAAAAGAATCTTGGTTGAGTGAGGGTTTCAAAAAATTTCCCAATCAATCGGGAAAACCCTAATTTGCAGACAGAAGAATGAGAGGGAAGTGTCCACACCGGAGCGTGAAGAAGTGTAGATACTCTCACAAGCATTTCCGCCGTACAAAATTCCTTGTTAAAGGTGACGATTTTTCCGACGGGGCATGGTTGGTTTGGTGGGTCGATGGAAATGGGAGATGGGGAAGAAGATGACTGTTAAAGGCTTTTTAGAAGCCCTTCACGCTCTATTTTGGAGTGAATCTCACGCATATGACCTGGCATGCCACTTAGGATGCCAGGTAAAAAAAAGGTGTTTAAAAAGTACCTTTTGAGTGGGTACAAGGGTTTAGTTGGCAAAGTTCTAAGTATAAGGTCCTAGGTGACAAACGGGACCAAGTATAAGGGCCTATTAGTACTTGGAGTGCAAATTCAGTGTTGCGACGGATGAAGTAGACATTGATGTGAAGCTTACCACTCAACCTATCCCCAAGAGGAAAAACTTTAAGTATCTGGGTTCCATCATCCAGAGTAGTGGCGATATCGACAATGATGTCACACATCGTATTAGGGCAGCATGATCTAGATGGAGGCTTGCCTCTGGAGTATTGTGTGACAAGAATATACCACCTAAACTCAAAGGTAAGTTTTATAGAACGGTGGTTAGACCATCTTTGCTGTATGGGGTGGAGTGTTGGCCAATAAAAAATGCACATGTTCAGAAAATGCATGTTGCGGAGATGAGGATGCTGAGATGGGGTGGAGTGTTGGCCAATAAAAAATGCACATGTTCAGAAAATGCATGTTGCGGAGATGAGGATGCTGAGATGGATGTGTGGGCACACAAGGAGGGATAAGATTAGGAATGAGACCATTCGGGAAAAGCTAGAGGTGGCCCTGGTGGCTGATAAGATGAGGGAATCGAGACTGCGATGGTTTGGACATGTGCAGAGAAGAGGTACCAATGCTCCTGTAAGGAGGCGCGAAAGGTTGGATTTAGGAGTCACTAGGAGAAGTAGAGGTAGGTCGATGAAGTATTGGGGAGATGAGGATGCTGAGATGGATGTGTGGGCACACAAGGAGGGATAAGATTAGGAATGAGACCATTCGGGAAAAGCTAGAGGTGGCCCTGGTGGCCGATAAGATGAGGGAATCGAGACTGCGATGGTTTGGACATGTGCAGAGAAGAGGTACCAATGCTCCTGTAAGGAGGCGCGAAAGGTTGGATTTAGGAGTCACTAGGAGAAGTAGAGGTAGGTCGATGAAGTATTGGGGAGAGGTGATTAGACAGGATATGGCGAAACTTGATTTTACCGAGGACATGACCTTAGATAGGAAGGACTGGAGGTCGCGAATTAGAGTAGAAGGTTGATAGGTTCGCAGGATTAGGTTGATGTCTAGTCGTGGGGTATTGTAGGGTAGTAGGCGTTGTCGAGACCGTATATCATGTGTTGTCTTTATTTATATTATGTGTTAAATTTATCGTATTTGCATAATATCTTGCGCTTTTCATTAGTAGTCGCTCTTTCAATCCCTTTCTTTTCCTTTCCTTTTTGTCGTATCTAGTTTATTCTGCTTATGGGTTGTTGAGACGAGGGTTCCCAGGAAACAACCTCGCTACTTCTATGAGGTAGTGATAAGGTCTGCGTAGATTCTATCCTCCCCAGATCCCACTTGTGGGATTCCACTGGATATGTTGTTGTACAATGAGACAATACAATGTAGTAAAACAAGCAAATTAATTGTAAATGTTAGAATGCTTTTGAAAATATTTGGATATTAGAGCCAACAGTGGTATCAGAGCCTCATTGATCTTACGGGATTTGTAAGTTCTTCCAAAGAACTACCATACCCTTTTTTTACTGGCGAGGGATACCCTTTTAGCCCGTCAGGGCTACTTTTAACTCACAAGGCTATTTTTCAACATGTTTAACCCGTCAGGGCTATTTTCAACCCGTGGTTTTTTCAAAGCATATGCAATTTTTAACCAATTTTTAACTTGAAATAGCAAGCAACAGACTCTTCTTGAATGCTCCAAAAATTTTCACTAATGAAAATTATCAGATTTGGTTAGTAAAAATGAAATCATATCTTGAAGCCTATGATCGGTAGGAAGTTGTGATGGAAGATATACCCTTATAACCTCTCCCTGCAAATCCTACTCTTGCGCAGATTAAAAGCTCATTCGGATGAGAAAACCAAAAAATTCAAAGCCAAAACTGTAATTCAAAATTTAGTTGCGGATTCAATCTTTTCTAGAATCAGTGCTTGTGAGACAACAAAAGAAGCATGGAAAAACTAAAAAAGGAATACCAAGGAAGTGATTGAGTTAGACAAATGCAAATTTTAAATTGAAAAGGGATTTTGAATCTCTTAGGATGCAAGAGAATGAAACTATTATTAACTATTCTGATGAGATTTCTTTGATTTTAATAAAATGAGGTTGCGTGGCGAGAATTTCAAAGATGACAAAATAATAGAAAAAATTCTTGTGACTATCTAGAGAGATTTGAGTCTAAGATTTCATCTTTTGAAGAGTCTAAAGATCTCTCTACTATATCCATTGAAGAATTAATAAGTGCATTTCAAGAGCAAAGAAGAGCTTTAGACAAGACAATGTTATTGAGAGTGTTCTTTATGCACAAAACTGAAAAGAAAAAGGTAATTATCCTCTTTGCGAACACTGCAAAAGAAAAACACACTTGGAAAGATTTTGTTGGTGGAGACCTGATGCAACATGTGGAAATTGCAAACAAGCAGGTCATGTTACAAAAGTGTGGAAGATTAAAAACAATCTTCAAGCAGAAGCAGAGACCGAGGAAACCCTCGGGGGTTGGCCTGGTGGCAATTGACTTGAGCCCTGGGGTTTGCTCCCTTTTAAGGTCTCAAGTTCGAAACCCACTGGTTGCAAACAATTTTTGAGGGCCATCGAACTGGGCAAAACCTAAATTAGCGGTGGTGCACTTGCGGGAAATTCCTTGTGGAGGGCTTATGCACTCCCGAGATTAGTGGGGGTTCAAAGAGACTCAGACACCCGGTGCAAATAAAAAAAAAGTAGAGATTGAGGAGGAGCAACTTTTTAAAATTGCAATAACTAAATCAAAGGAGGAGTGTTGAAATTGCTTTTAGTTACTGGAATAGTTTTTATCAAAATAAGTTGTTAGTTTAAGATAAATTTGAATTTTGAATTTTGGTTAAGTTGTTGAGATATTTTAACTTATTTTAAATTTCAAATTACGCAGATTTTTATTTTATGTTAGCTATTTAGAGCGCCTCAATGCTTAATAAAATTATTGAAAGCCATTTCAATCATTGGGAGACTCCTTCAATCTTTTTGCTGCCCTATTCATCGTTTTAAAAAAAAATCAACAACTTCAAATATAAAATATAAAATCAAGAAAATAAAAAAAGTGTTAAGGAATTTGAGGGCTAATTTTGTCATTACATATTGATTACCATGATATTAAATCTTATGTATTACTAATACCACCAAATAGAAGGTATTAGTATACATCCTATAATACCATGTAGGGTGTATAGCTAATGCATGATTAGATATACATAGGCCCAAACTTCCTACCAAACATAGCACTAAATAATACCATACATAATACACAGACTATTTCTTCTAATACATCCTACCAAACGATGCGTTAAGTGTTTTTAAATGTACTTTTTTTTTAATTAAGATTTTATTTTTGATAAAGTGTCTTTAAATATATTGTTATAATTCTCAAAAATTAAAATGGTGTGAAATTTTCCGTCAAAGAGTAAAAAAGAGAAGTGTGAACTTTTCGGAAAATAAAAGTAGCATCTTTTGAGTAAGTCTGAGTTGTGATTTATTCAGGTCCATTCAAGCCAATTAAACAACAACAACAACATACCTAATGTAATCCCACAACTGGGGTTTGAGGAGATTGCTGTGTGGGCTACCTTACCCCTATCTTGTGAAGGTAGAGAGGTTTTCCATGGATCCTTAGCTTAATTGAAGCATATAAAAGTCAGTATGAAAAGAAAATACGCAGTAAAATAGTCGGGTCGAAAATAATTGAGAAAAAAATAATAGTAACAATATATAGTACGATGATAATCGAAGCAAAGATGGGAGTGTGATATTGATATTACAATAGTGATTAAACAAATTAGACAATTCTGTACTATCTACTAACCTTCTGCTATAATCCTCGATCTCCATAACCTATGCCGAGGGTCAGGTTCTCAGTAAGTTGCAGGTGGCTAGCTGTACTGTGTCCTGTCTACCCCTATGCCCAATACTTCTTAGGCATACCTCTACTTTTCCTGAGACCCCCATAGACAACCTCTTAGACTTCCTCAATGGGGCATCTGTGCATCTCCGCTTTGTTTGTGTGAATCATTTCAGTTTCGCCTCCACTATTAAGAGATTTTAAAATGCAAATAGATTTTAAAAGCAAATGCATTTAGTGGACTGAAATCTGAAGCAGACCCCACTAAGTGCAAACAAATGACACGTATGTGAGGTGACTGGAGGACTTTCACCTGTCCTCTGAAAACTGGTGTCCTTAAACACTGATGGTTAAAGATACAGGAGAATGTCTGGTGCGAACTTTCATCCTTTCCCCTGAAGCTCCACCTTGATTTCCCTTTCTCGAGTGTTCTTCGAAGGCGATAAAATTATTGAACACTACTAGTCAATGGATTAACGGGAAGAAAGACCAAACCTTCACTTCGCCTTCCAAGCAAAATGATTATCCTCATTCCATTCTTGCTTTGTGAGAAGCAAAGTTCTCTCTGCATTTATTCTCTAAATAAAGCAATTTTTAGTGGTTCATGCTCGCTTATGGTGATGTCTACCTCTTGTTCTCCACTTCTTTGTAGCTCAACTTTTGTTTTCTCCACTTTTTTGTAGCTCAACTTTTGTTTTCTTCTTTAATTTGACTCTCCGTTGACTGTAATTGTAGGTCACTCTCCTTTGTCAAATTCCAGGGGGTTCTAGGCAAAATGCTTCAGCTGCTACAGTTGGCATAATCAAGGTTTTATTTCAACTCAGCACGCTGGTTGCTGAAATCTCATTTTTATGTATTTCTAATTCTTGGACCATGTGCAGTCGTTGATTGGGCACTTCGATCTGGATCCAAACCGAGTCTTTGATATTGTACGTTCTTTATCCAGAATGACATCTTACATTTCCATACTTTTAATGCAATTTTTTGACTTCCATTCCTTCTAAACTTTTGAAAGTTCAGTTTGAGTTCTGTCTTTGGCCTGTGATTTTACAGGTTTTGGAGTGTTTTGAACGTCAGCCTGGTAATAGTATATTTTTGGACTTGATTCCGATATTTCCCAAGGTATAATTGTGGTTGTCTTCTTGTTTTCTTGTTTTTTGGAGCTCGCCCAGTCTTGAAAGTGCATTTGTTCTCCATTTCTCTCATTTATTTGCAGTCCCATGCCTCCCAGATTCTTGGGTTTAAGTTTCAATACTACCAACGGTTGGAAGTAAATGATCCTGTTCCAAGTGAACTTTATCAGCTAACAGCCTTGCTGGTGAAAAGAGACTTTATTGATGTTGACAGCATGTGAGTATATCTGTATACTTGGTTACCTCAACCCACCTTTTCGTCCTCCCCTATACAATCTATCTATATTAAAAGCGTGAAGGTCCTTAGAACTGTTGTTTGAACTTTTTGCCCATCCTCTTTAGACAAAATCGTCTTTTCACTATTTTTCTTTAAGTTACTATTTAATTATATTTATAATATTGACTTTTAAAATATATGAAAAGAAGTAATAAAATAAGGGCTTCTAGCTGTGGAAAGACTCCTAAATCTTCCTTATTTGATTGACTTCTACTTCTTCCTTATTTGAATTAAGAAAATATTCTACAAGCGCTAAAGAAAATTCTAATTTACCATGATATATAGGACCTTTATAAATAAATAATTTATCAAAATTACTTTTGTAGTGAGGTTTTTTTTTTGATCTTTTCATAAGCTCATAATTGAATTTTATTTTTCTCTATAATATTTGTTACCAGATGAGGTACACGCTTTGATCACGCGCAAAGCTCGTACAACAAGACTAGTTTCTTTAAAGTATTTGAGTGCCAAAAAAGGCTACTTAACTTTTATAGGGAGCATTAGGCTTTATATACGCTCTGAATCGCTGGTGTGCATGAAAGAGTGCATAATTTTCCACCTCTCTTGCTAGCAAGTATGATGTCTTTCTTCATGCATGAGTATGTTCTTTTTTTTTTTTTTGGCTCTTTCAGAAGTGGATTTTTTTAATTTATTATCCATTTCACAAACCATAGATGGGATTTAAGCTGTGTATTTTATGAGACACCTTCTTTATGTATATAAAGAATGCAGATGTCACACACAAAATGAGAAATTTACCATGTGAAAAAAAATGTATAAACAGATTTTTGTGTATTTTATCAAAAACCAAGTAAGAGTTTGACTTGGTGATTTTGGTTATTATCTCATTTAGTAATAGGATATCGATGCCTTCTGATGCTGGTCAGTAATGTGAATTATGATAGTGGATCAGAATAGGTTATCAAAAACACTGTTACTCGGTGGACCAAAAAAGTATTTTTAAGGAGTTTAAGAGCATCTCTTGTGTGTTTTTCATGGCTTATTTTTTTTACAACATACTGTTTGTATAAGAATAATTTGAATGTTTTCATCTAAAAGACCGTTTAATAATGAACAAAAAGGATGTTGCCCTAAGATTGATGTCAATGGGCACTCCGTTGGTAACAAAAGGCAGACTTGTTAGCTTTATTAATGTATAAATGGAAAAAATATGCTACTTATTTGTCTTCTCTTTTTGGGATAATAAGTAAGATCTTTACATCCTCTTGTTATTAATATAAGAAGTTGCTTATTCTAAGCAAAAACATCTACTGATTAACTTGAGTCACTTAAGGCATTGGGCTTTCTAGTCATAACTTGGTAGGTAACCTGGATTTGCATTAAATTCAACTTATTGCTACTGGCAACCTGGTTTTTGTTTCAGTTATGCACATTTACTTCCCAAAGAGGAGGATGCTTTTGACCATTACAACGCATTTTCAGCTAAGAGACTTGATGAGGTTGCAACTTTTTCTAATGTGAATACTTCTGTTCAATGCGGGTTGTCTAGCTTGAAGTTCGGTGTGCTTGTTTGGATAGGAGGTTATTTTAGCTTTCCTCTTGGATTCATGTAGGCTAACAAAATAGGTAGAATAAATCTTGCTGCTACTGGGAAGGATCTCATGGACGAAGAGAAACAAGGAGATGTGACAGTGGATCTGTATGCTGCATTGGACATGGAAACAGAGGCAGTTGCTGAGCGTTCCTCGGAACTAGAAAATAGTCAACCCCTGGGCTTGCTTATGGGATTTCTTGAAGTGGATGATTGGTAAGTTTGATTTCGAAATTCCATGATTATAACCTAACCTTTGCATTTGCCGGTGTGGGTGCTCTGATCATCTGTTCACCTTCCCTTTGCTCTGACTAGTTTTATGTATGTAGTTGTTCTACTATCTTCTCTCTTGGTTTTGTATTTTTACTCTAGCTTTTGGGTCTTGCTTTTTCTTCTAGAAACTAAATATCAGTTCTTTTGTCTAGTGAGATGGCAGCTTACTTTTGTCTTTGTGCCAGATATTAGGCATATAATATCCATTCTTTTATCTGCCTGTTCTGAGGTTCTACTGGAGATAACCTCTTTACCCATGTAGTTAGAGGTAAAGGTTCGCGCACATTCCAACCCTCCTCAAACCCCACTTGTGGGGTTACACTGGGTTGTCTCAACTTTTAACTCTTATCTCAGTTCTAATTTAGTGGATACAACTCTGAAGAGTTTTTTTTACAAATTTGTGAGTGTTTTAATTAGTGTTTTCCTCATTTATCTTTGTATAATTGCAAAGTATTTTACTCATGATTTGTTTCGTAAATTCACTTCTTTTCCTTTCATGAAGTAAGGGTTATGCAAATTTAGCGTACATCCTTTGGAGTATTCTTTGTCGGAAGAATCCATTTTGCAGTAGGATTCTATGCTTTGATCAGAAAGGGTCAAAATTCCCTTGAGCTATGCGAAATTGAACAAAAATTCTCTCAGTTAATAGTTTTGGTCTGAAAATGCTCTGTCGTGAATAGTTTGGTCTAAAATGCCCCTTTTGTTATTTCAAAGGGTAAAAACTGTCCTTTTCCCAAATAAATTTATTATTTCATTTCTTTTTAAACATATTCTTTTGGACCAAACTAATGATGGCAAGGGCATTGTTAGGCCAAATTATTAATTGAGAGCATTTTTGTTCAATTTTGCAGAGTTTAGGGTACTTTGATTTTCGTCAGTGTTGCTTTCTTTCTCTCTCTCTGCCGTTTACCTAGATATATTCCCCTTTGTTAATTGTTCAGCAGGTAAAATATTTCTGTCATCCTATGTAGGTAAAATCATCTGAGTTCCATGTTTGTTGACTCCTTTTGTGGTATTTTGGTCTTTTGCTCTTTTGATCTTCTTTTTATAAATAATTTAGACACAGGATACCTTTACATGTAACGTTTATTACTGCCAGGTATCATGCTCGTGTGTTGTTTGACCGTCTCTCACATCTTAATCCAGCAGAGCATGTACAAATATGTGATGGATTGTTCAGGTAAATCAAAATCTCATAATAAGTTAGTTTTAGTAATTTTGTGAGCAAAGGTGGAACCGTAATTGATACTATCATTTATGATCAGTCAGATTTAACTAAGATTTGATTCTCTCCAATAAGTATGTTACCTATGTTTTGCTTTCCCGTTTTAGACCTTGTTTCAATGACATTAATCCTCAGCAAAAATGCCAAATATGGGATCATGAGTTCTTGTTTCTTCTTCAAATGCTATATAAAAAAATGAGATTGATGTTGCAAACGTCGGATAATATTCAAACTCCATAATTTAAAACTCAATAGCTTGAGGGAATAATCAAAGTTGGGCTTTCTCCTCCTCGTTCCTTTTTTACTTGGTGTAATAGCTCTTTTGTTAAAATTCTTACTATGCAATCACTAGCAATGTGAAGGAGGAAGAAAGATAGTCAACGTGCTTTTTTCGTTGAGCAAAGTTGCTGTTCGGGTCACCTTTAGTGTCTGGAGATGTGCTAAAACAACAGTTCCGTAAGGTTCGCAACCTTCTTCAGAAGAAAACCCAGCTAGACCTATTGATGAAAGTCCTGCACATGTTGGGCTCGTGAGAAATTCCTTTGACATGCTTCCATGTGATTCTTCTCCCTGTGCTGTTCATCTTTTCCCTCCACGATCCCCATACATTTTCCATTGTTATTTTGGTTACCAGAACCCTAGTTCAAGAGGGTTGATCTATTTTTTAGCTAGATTTTAAGTTTTCTTTCTGTTCTCACTTTGTTTTCTGGCACATGAGATTAATATAGATCTCGTGTCTTCCATGTTAGAAAACTGTGTGATGTCATTTATACAAACATGTGTCTGTTTATAAAAAAGAACCAACGCAAGCTTCAACAACCCTGAGAGGCCAGAAGTTACAAAGGCTCAGTAAGCCGTTGGCAATATATCATGACTGTCTTCCTTGCTTTTGGAAGTATTTGATAAAATTGTTACAGATGCATCTTCTTTCCCTGGCTTTTAGCTTCCCCCCCCCCCCCCCCCCCCCCCCCCCCACACACACACACACACACACTTTTTCCATGTATTCATCTTCACGCAAGATTTATTAGAGAAGTTCGCTAGAATATTATTATTTTTCATGTTTTGTTTAAAATATTTTTTTATCTGTCGACATTGCATGAATACTTTATGTCCATCAAAGCTTTAGCTAGATTTGGTGCTTCCAGCAAACTCCAAATTAAAAGGAGGCATGGTTGAAGGGGGTCAAAATTCTCTGTTGAGGTGTGAGAGCTAGAATAAAGCTTTAGGCCCCAGTTTATGGTAAATAGTTGCAGTACCGAGGTGATTGGGGCAGATGGATAACTCCGAGCTAGAGTTGCCATTGATTTGAGGAATGATGCCAACAGCTTTGGAGAAAATTTAGGGGATTGAGGGAAGGGGAAGATTTCCCTGAACCTTTACAGCTTGTTTGGATGGTGGTTTTTCATGGTATGGTATGGTTACTAAGAGAACGCCGTTTGTTTTGATTGTTTCATTAATTATATGGTATGGTATGGTTTAGTTTCATGGTTCTGTAACCATGAAACCCCTCACTTTTTGAAACCACCAATTGGTGGTATCCCATGGTTTCCTTATTTTTTTTCCAATTATACCCTTATTCAAATCTAAATAGTTCTAATTTATCCTTTATTCTTTTTTATATTGTTTTTGTATTACTTATTTTTCTCCGCATCAACTTTTGAAACTTTTTTTCCCTCCCGTTTTTTCTCACGTTTTAACCTATTATGAGGTCTTTTTTTTTTTACTTTTTTTAATTTTCTTACGTTGTTTGTATGGTTTGGAGATATATTAGCTTGTATGTTCCCCTACTTGATTCTATGTATTTATTTTTTTTTAAAAATTATTGATAAATTTAATATTTATACTAATTAAGGACATTTATATAAATCTATAAGTTACGATGCAGTACCATACAGTCAAACAACAAATTATCATTAAACAGTAGCAACCCATACAGTCTATCCAAACATTGTATGGTATTGTACTGTACGATACCATACCCTACCATACAGTACCATACATTATAAAACCATGACAAACCACCATCCAAACAAGCTGTTAGTGACCATTGGATGGGGAGGTTGTCTAAATGGCCAGAGAACAAATTCCTTCATTTTTATAAGTTCTTGGGAGTTCCATGAAAGGGAAATATGATATAATTATGTCTCATGTTAGATATTGTACAAGAGACTGTAGAATTGGCAGGAAAGGTACTCGAGTTATGTCAGGTTAGAGAGGGAGAATAAATGAGAGAACCCCCCCTTCTCCCAAAAAAAGTGAAGTATACTCGTGTATAGTAGAGAAGGGGAGTGGGAAAATCGAATAATTGGAAAAAATGCGCTATTTTGATATAACCAAATGGAATGTAGATGGTTCTGTTTGGTATGAATGGGTGGAGAGAAGTCGAAGAATGATGAGGAGATCAACTGTAAGCAGCAAGGTAATAAAAAGGATATGCCTCATACTAAGCAAAGCCGCATCTGATAAAAGGAACACCAGGAGATGGAAGTTTGCTGACAGAAAAAAAAGGATGTTTTTGTACCAGAAAACATGATGAATATGGGAGATGCAGGAGCATTATAACCTTAAATGCTGGGGGAAGATGCGTTATTATCATCCCAGAACCAGTCTTGAATGTTTGATGGAATGATATAGCATTTAAGGTAGAGAATTTCATTAAATACTCCAAAAACTGGTAACAGCTACTCTACCAAGATTTAGAAGACTCCAACTATCCTTACTCAAAGATTGAGAGACAGCAAATGGCTTTGGAAAAAGCCATAGAGAAACAAAGGTGGAAAGCATATTAGACAAGCAAGAGGATGAGTTGTTGAGTAGGTGTCTTGTAGGATATCTGGGAAAGGCTAGCGAAGAGAACCCTTCCTTGTCTAAGATCAAAAGATAGTCATTTGAATAAAAGAAGGTATTGGAGTAATATGTATATGTTATATGGCGACACATTCCTCTTTGAAGTCCCCAATAGATTCATGGTGGAACAAATGCTTCAAGGCTATTTCAGCCTAGAATAGGGGTGCCCAATTCTAGGTTGTGTAGCCTCCATGGAATTCAAAGAAAGTTGGATCAAAGTTATAGGAGTTCGCCTACATCTTTGGTTGCATCAAGCTTTTGCAGAAATTGGGCAACGTTGTGGTGGATTCAAGTTTTTGTAGAAATTGAGCAACTCAGTTGTGGATGGGTGGCTAATGAAAAGGAGACAGTGTTGAAGAACCACGTGAAGTGGGCAAGGATCTTAGTTACAAACGACGGAAAAACATACTGAAAGAGGTGTTTATCTTGCAAGATGGATCAAATACACTTTTCGATATGAGTTGAAAGCAAAGTGAGATAAGTCTCGCTGGATAAAGCCTCAAGTTTCATCGAAGAAAAGTGCAAGGTCATTTTAGGTCGTGTTTTTTTACCGGATGGTAATACAAAGTAACCTCTGTGGTACAATACAAAAAAAAATCCCTTCATAAAAGGGATTCTCATACACAAACCCATTTGGGGAGAGAGTAGATGGCAGTTGTGGTTGTGCTTATTTAATGAAGGACTCGACGTTAGGTTAAGTAAAAGGTTAGAAAATTTGAATGAAGAGCTTGATGGGCTAGTGGACAACTTGTTTGCTAGGCTCTCATTTAAATAAGCTTGGGCAAAGTCTTTTAGACCCAAAGCAACATGCGGTAGAAGAGCTCCTTCAGTTGATGAGCCTTTCTTAGAAAGAGTTCATTCAACTCTTGGAAATTAATAATTCAAAAATGTTTCTTCTGTTTGCCATTCTTCTCTAATGGACGTGACATCCAAACCGCCACCATCAACCACCCACTCCTTTCATCTCATCATCTCTCACCAAAAACACCCTGTCTCCTCTTATCTCTTTGTTAGCTATCATCTTCAGCGAGATGGTGAACCAAAGAAGCCTCCACTTTCCTCTCTTCTCCGACAAAACTCTAGTTTGGGGATTTCATTTTGGTAAAGACGAATTTGTAAGATTCGTCCTTGATCTAGTTGGAATAACCGTCTTCGGTGAACCTCTGACGAGTACAAAGTGTTGAATTTCTTGTTTCTTCAAGATTTGCTTCACAGAAATGGATTATTCATCCCAAACAATATCCTACAAAAGTTGGTTGCTATCATTTCAAATTCATTCTCCATTATTTGCTTACTTCATATTCCTTTCTACAGTTCTTGTTTGATTTTTTATTTAGGTTCTTTGTCTTTCTTGTGAATGTTATCGGTGCGTATGCGCCTCAAGTGGTACTCAGGAGGCTCAAGGGATAGAAAATGGAGTAGGTATTGTAGTAGGCGGGAACCTAAGGGTGATTATGCTGGAGGTCAGAAAGATAAGTGATAGGATGATGACGATTATGCTAGTTGTCTATGGGCTTATTATGAACATTATTAGTGCTTATGTGCCTCCAGTGGGCCTGGATGAGGAGGTCACTAAGCCTTTTTGGAAGGATTTGGGTGAGGTAGTGGGAGGTATATCGAACACGGAAAAGATTTTCATTGGTGGAGATTTTAATGGTCATATCGGTGCACCTTCTAGTGGATTTGGTGATGTTCATGAAAGCTTTGGTTTTGAAGAGAGTAACAGAAGGGGGCGTTATTACTAGATTTTGCTAAAGCTTTTGAGTCGGTAATTGCTAAGTCGTGTTTTTCGAAGAGGGAAAATGACTTGGTTACCTTTTATAGTGCGTTAGCTATGACATAAGATGGATTATTACTACTCCGAAAGAGTGAGAGTCCTTTGTAAGGTTTAAGGTTATTTCAGGTGAAAATATTACTACCCAACATAGCTTTTGGTGATGGACCAGAGATTATGAGGGATAGGATGAAAAAATTCTTTATGACCGATTGAGAATTAGCTGGAGTGGCTGGATTCCTACCTTTCTTCGGAGATAGGGAAGAAGTTGATTGGTTTTTTCGGGGGGGGGGGGGGGTGGAGTAGTAGCAAGGATGTGAACAAATGTAGAATATGACTACTAATTGCATTAGAAAAGTAGCTATAGCATTTCTAGGGGTATCACGAGATAGGTGGTGGAAGGGAGAAGTTCGAAGGCAAAATGAAAGCCAAAAAAGGTGCCTATTTGAAGTGGTTAGAATGTGCGGATGAGGATGAAAAGTAGATGCTTAAGGATATCAATAAAACACTAAGGTAGAAGTGAATTTGGTGGTCACAAATGCTAAGACGACAATTTTTGAACACTTATATGTCGAGCTAGGGGAAAAAGGTAGGTATAAGAGATTGTATAGGTTCGCGAAAGCGGGGGAGAAAAGCTTGCGACTTGGATCAAGTTAAGTGCATCAAGGATGAGGAAGGTGAGGTGTTGGTGGACGAGACCTCCATCAAGCAAAGGTAGCGAGCATACTTCCACAAACTCTTAAATGAAAAATGGGACAGAGACATTATCTTGGGTGATTTGGCTCACTCTGAAAGTCTTTAGGTTTTTGTATATTGCAGGTGCGTTAGGGTTGGAGAGGTTAGATGTGCTATTAGTGGGATGAGTAGGGGAAGAGTGATTGGACCCAATGAGATTCGTATGGAATTTTGGAACACTGACAAGACAGGTATGAAGTGGTTGACTGGGTTGTTTAATTCTATTTTTAAGACAGCTAATATGGTAGACGAATGGAGGTGGATTACAATGGTTCCATTATCCAAAAATAAGGGTGATTACCAAAAATATAACTAAATTACAGGGGTATCAAATTGCTGAGATACACTATGGAGGTATGGAAGAGAGCGGCGGAGATGAGTGTAAGAAGAAGGGTGCCTATTCCAGAGAATCAATTTAGATTCATGTCAGGGTGATCGACTACTAAAGCAATTCTTGTGCGGAACTTGCTGGAGATATACAGGGAAAGAAAGAGGGACCTTTCTGTGATGTTCATTGATATCGAGAAGGCTTGTGAAAAAGTTCCAAGGGATATCCTCTAGAGGTGCCTGGTTGATAAAGGTATCCCGATGGTGTATATTAGGCCAATTAGGGACATGTATAATGTGTCGAGATTTAGGTTAGAATGATAGGAGGAGACTTGCAATGTTTTTCTATTAAGATAGGGCTTTATGATCGAAGAAAGTAGGCTTTGCCCCAGCTATTGCTATTCTTGGGAAACGAAAAGAGCTCTCGAAGGAAAGGGATGCAGTGCTGAGCCTTTTCCTATTTGCCTTAGTGATGGATGAGCTAATGTAGTGTATTTTCAGGAGAATGTTTTTGGTGTATGTTTTTTGCGGACGACATAGTATTGATTGATGAGACACGGGACAAAGTTAAAAATAGGTTGGAGCTTTGGCGACAAAACTCTTGAATTTTAAAAGGTTCAAATTAAGTAGGACCAAAATGGAATATTTAGAATGCAATTTCAGTGTTGCGTCGGATGAAGTGGCCGTGTATGTAAGGCTTGCCACTCAGCCTATTCTAAAGAAGGTTTTAAATATCTTGGAATATCTAGTTTAGTGGGATATCGATGATGATATTACACATCGCATTGGGGCGACATGGATAAAATGGAGGCTTGTCTCTAGAGTATTGTGTGATAAGAAGGTAACACCTAAACTTAAAGGTAAGTTCTAGAGAGTGGTGGTGAGGTTGTCTTTATTATATACGTGTAGTGCTTGCAGTCAAGAACTCCCATATTTAGAAGATGCATGTTGTGGAGATGAGGATGTTGAGAGGGATGCGTGGCATACTAGGAGTAACAAGATTAGAAATGGGGTTATTCGGGAGAAGGTGGGAGTGACCTCTGTGGTAGACAAGATAAGTAAAGCGAGATTGAGACGGTTTGGGTATGTGTAGAGGAGGTGCGTCTATACTCCAGTGAGGAAGTAAGAAAGGTTGGATTTTGTAGGGCGTATGGGAGGGGTAAGGGTAGGCCGAAAAAGTATTGGGAAGGGTGATTAGATAGGACATGATGCAACTTTATATTATCGAAAACATGACTTTAGATAGGTTGGAGTGGTCGCGTGAGCTATTGCACATTTTCGTTAATCCATGAACAAGATCTATACATCTCGATCGGAAAAGAATCAAGAGAAAAAGAAAGAATTGGAATTGATCGATAGATTTCTCGAAACAAACGAAAGGGAAACGAAAGATGAAAGATAAATCATGGATCAATCTTGTGTTGGTTTAGGGTATATTTGGGCCACTATAGTGGTGTTATTGTTTTTTCGATAATCATGTTATTTCGCTGTTATTATTTTTCTGGTAGACTTTACATTGCTTTTCTTGTTAGTCATTGTGCTTTCTCTATTATTTTCTTCTTTCTCTTGGGTTTGGTTCACTTGAGCCGAGATTCTTTCAAAAACCACCCTTCTACTTCCACTAGGTCGTGATAAGATCTGTACACTCTACCCTCAGATCCCCCTTTGCGTTATCCCACTGGGTATGTTGTTTTTAAGTAAATGTCGTGAGGAGAGAGTGTTCTCAAGTGCTAGTTATGGTGATGAAACAAGAGAGTTTATCATCAAAGGAAGCTGTGAAATACGCATGAACAAGGGGGAGGTGAATTTTGTGGTTGGGGTGACTTTAAACTCAGCTATTCTGAGCTCAGAGCTGGACATGGCTTGACACAGGTGGAAAGGAGGAGGACACAGTGGTCCCCTTGCATAGCCAGATAATTCCTTTGGAGTAACCAACACCAATTCAATATGATTCCAGCGAGTGTATGAAGAAAGTGGAGGCTGGTGCCTCTACCTGGTACACGATGACATCATCAAATTGAGCTAGCAGTTCGGGACTCTGTTTGGTGGTTTGGAGAAATATGCAGATGTAGTATTCCCAGAAATTTGATCGAAGGAGGGGGATACCAACGGTTAGCAACAGAGACACTCGACTAGTCCTAAATGAAGTTAGAAATTTGATATTACATGTAAGGTGTAAGGAAGGGGAACCAAGAGTTAATTGAGGAAGGGGAGAAGGCCATAAATTGTTGATCAATGAGAACCAAAATCATTTCTTGGAACGTTAGGGGATTAAATGAGGACGATAAGAGAAAGTTGGTGAAGCAGTTAGTACACCAGTGGGAATGGGGGGCAAATAAAGAGTCTTAATCAAATCAAATTAGAGGTAGAAGTTAAATGTCTGTTAAGGGAGTTATGGACTTCCTATTAAACATCAAAAAGAATTGTTTCTTTATCTTTGCCATTTATCCTTCCTATAATCTTACTGGCTGATACTTCTATTTTTCATTCATGTGATCAGGCTCATTGAAAAATCAATATCTGAACCGAATGACCTTGTTTGCAAGACACAACTTTTGGGTTCACTTCCTGGAGTCGTCACTGACAACTCTATGGAAGTGGAAAATTCATCAAGCAGTAGACCTTATATCAATCTTCGCAAAGAACTTTTTGAGATGCTTTCTTCTGTGGGACCTCATCTTTATCGAGATACGTTATTGCTACAGAAGGTTTGGTGCCCCTGATTTGGTGATATAACTTCTTGTTTATGCTGTGACTTTTTGCTTATTTACCAGGATTCTAATGCAAGTATTTGAAATATTTCCTAAGATTGGTATTTCTTTGTTCTGGGATAATCAGGTATGCAGAGTATTGAAAGGTTACTACATTTGTGCACATGAGCTTGTCACTAGTGGCGAGGCAGGCTTTATCTCCCAAACTATTACCATTGGAGATCGATCTCCTCAAATGCACCTGAAGGATGCTAGGTCAAGAATTGAAGAAGCACTAGGAGGATGCCTGCTTCCTTCCTTACAGTTGATACCAGCAAACCCTGCCGTTGGACTAGAGATCTGGGAACTAATGAATCTCCTTCCCTATGAGGTTGGTTTAAGGTCTTCACCTTCATGTTACAGCCTTATCTGCTATTTTGTCTGATCAAACGTTAGTTGCTTTAGGTGCGTTATCGTTTGTATGGTGAATGGGAGAGAGATGATGAGCAATTTCCAATGCTTTTGGCTGCAAGGCAAACAGCAAAGGTATTATTCTGCTGTCTAGAAATAGTGCATTTTATTTATTTGTCTCCTTTGTAATAATTGCGATATTACTTTGTGTGACAGTTGGACACTAGGAGGATTCTGAAGCGCCTTGCAAAAGAAAATCTAAAGCAGCTTGGTCGAATGGTCGCCAAACTTGCTCATGCCAATCCGATGACAGTATTGCGAACAATTGTTCACCAGGTATCCTTAGGTGTTTAGATTGGCTATTTTTAATGGCTTTTGGCTTTTAAGCACCTTTTTAGTTTTGGAAGTGTTTGGGTAACAACACGAAAACCGATTTTAAGCACTTTTTAAAGATGAAAAAGTACCCCAAAAAAAGCCAAGAGCCAAAAGTTGGGGATTCCCAGCTTATGACTTTTGGCTTTTAACTTATAAGCCACTTGAAAAAAGCCAATCCAAGCACCAATTTAAGCCAATCAAAACACCCCCTAAATTGGTGCCTATCGGCCTATGTTTCGAGTCCTGCAAGATTCAATGTTGTAACATTATGGATATAACATGCAATTTATCTGTGCAGATTGAGGCTTACAGGGATATGATTACACCTGTTGTAGACGCTTTTAAGTATCTGACTCAGGTCTAGTTGCTGTTTCTTCTCCCATTTCTGCTCCTCCTTTTTATGTATCTCTTTCTCATGTGTGCTTGGTCATTGCATGTTCCGAGGGTCTTTCAGAAACAGACTCTCTGCCTTCACAAGGTAGGGCAAGGCTGTGTACACATCACCCTCTCCAGACCACACTTGTGGGATTACACTGGGTATAGTGTTGTCATTGCTGCTTGGTCATTGCATATCTTCTGTCTATTAGAAGATCTTACATTTTATGTTAAGCAGTATGATAATTAAGTTGGGTGGTGTCAGCAGTTTTTTAGCTAGTTAATCTTATGCTTTTGACATTGACCAAATTTCCTAAGTTTAAAGAGGACTACTCGTATTGACTATAATGTTTTAACTGATTCATATCTGGTGGTCTTTGGTGGTTGCGTGAAGGCCATGAACTTCAAAATCTTACACCTATGCATTCTCATATTTTCGTTCGTCCAGGCCGACGTTGAATACTCTGTAAAAGGAAAGATGCGTATCATAAAGGGGGTGATATTCCAGTTTCCAAGATGGCGAAGGTGGTGTATGGTTGTAAATGAAAAGGAGGGGAAAATCGTACCTTGTACTGGTTCCTCTACGGAAAGGTCCGCTAATATCGGAAATGAAGAAGGAAAGAGGAAATAGAGGTTCGGAAAAATAGAGAGAGGCAATATAGGCTAGGGTTGGGCTAAGTTTTTTCTTTTGCGGGTGGGGGGTGGAGGAAGGGGTGGTCGTGAGATTAGGTTAAGGTTTTGATGAGATTTTTTAAATAACAGGATAGGGAAACGTGGGCCATTGGATGGGATTTGATGGACGGTTGAGATTTCAGCCGGGCTTGAATAAGTCTAGTGGATCTTCGAGTCGTACGGATGGGTTTGTGGATAGTTTTGGGATGACTGGTTAGTGTGGTTGGGCTTTAGTGAAGTGGTATTTCAGTTGGGTTTTCCGGATAGGTCAAACGGGAAGTGGGTTTGATCTGGTGAATGAAATAAAATGGGCCCCTAGTGGTGTTAGTATAAATGGACTGGTCTTTCATCTACTTCTGATTTTGTTTGATTTGGGCTTTTGTAAAATGATCAATAAATAACTAAAGTAATGAATTGGTTAAAATAGAGTAGAAATAAGTAAACCATTAATTAATAAGTCGGTGCAAAATAAAATAAATGTATGAACTAAACTAAAGAAACAACAGAAATATGAGATAAATATTTAGGTGTGCTAAAAGCTAGTAATTTTTAAATTATTTCTTTAATAATCCTGAACAATATAGAACAATGTGAAAAGAAAATTATGCTAGAGTAGTAGTGATAACATAATATGTTGGCTTTGCAAATTATTGTGATAACATGATATGTTGGTTTTACAAATTATTTTTTCTTTTGAAATTAGTAACATTGTTGGCTTTGCATAAATTGTGGAGCCAAATAAATTTAGATAAAAAGAGGGATAAAATCAGGTGTCTACAATTGGTAGCTCCAGTGACTTTTGGTGTATTTGGACCGAATTGAAATGTGATGCTTTGATGGCATTTGAACTCCCATTAATTCCGTGAAAGACCAAATGTCTTAGAAATTTATATAGTTAAGAGTAATCTTTCCCTTGTAAATGATGTTATCTCATTCCTAGGTTTTATTAGTATTTAGTTCTTGGCAAACTTAAGGTCTTTACGCATTTGCTAGAACTAAAATGTCACAACCCAAGCTAGGCCCTAGGTGTGACGCGACTATTAGGATCCCCAGAGAACCTCAACCAAGCATCTTAGCATATCATGCATACATAAGGTAAAGAAATAAGGCAAACATAATGCGGAAACCCATAAGAAATCCAAGAAAAATAGTATAACAACATACCCAATGAAATCCCACAAGTTAAAATGTCACAACCCAAGCTAGGCCTTAGGTGTGACACGACAATTAGGATCCCCAAAGAACCTCAACCAAACATCTTAGCATATCATGCATACATAAGGTAAAGAAATAAGGCAAACATAATGCGTAAACTCATTAAGAAATCCAAGAAAAATAGTATAACAACAACATACCCAATGAAATCCCACAAGTGGGGTCTCGAGAGGTGGAGTGTATGCAAACCTTATCATTACCTCATGGATATAGAGAGGTGGTTTTTGAAAGACCCTCAACTCAAATAGATTAGCCCTGAAAGCAGAAAAACAATAAATATAAGACTGCGATTAAAAAGAAGAGCAATATCAAATTCTACAAGAAAAAAAAATAAAAGTAGCAAAATAATTGATGAGCAATAACAACATAAAGACGCGAGTAATCCTGTGACAGACCTACTAGTGTCTACCATCACAAGGCAAGAGAACAACCTATCCCTACTAGCCTACTAACTTTCTACCCTAATATGCGACCCACATTTCTTTCTATCTAAGGTCATGCTCGTGATGAAATGGAAGTTATTATATCCAGTCTAATAACCTCTCCTAATACTTTTTTGATCTACTCCTACCCCTCCGCGTATCCCTTAGATCTAACCTCTCATACCTCCTAACTAGAGCATCGACCCACTTCCTTTGCACATGCCAAACTATCTTAGTCTCGCTTCTCTCATCTTATTTGCTGCAGACGCCATCCTCACATTCTCCCGAATAAACTCATTCCTAATCTTATCACTCCTCGTATGTCCACACATCCATCTCAACATCCTCATCTGCGCAACGTGCATCTTTTGAACCTGTGAGTTTTTAATTGGCCTACACACCATCGCATATAACAAAGACAATATAACAAAGACAATCTAACCACCATTTTGTTAGTCTTATTTTTAAATTTAGGTGACACCTTATCACACAATATTATAGAGGCAAACCTTCCTTTCATTCATGCTGCCCGAAATGAGATGCGTAACATCATCGTTAATATCTCTGCTACTCTGGATGATCGACCCCAAATATTTAAAGTTGTCTCTCTTGGGAATAGGTTGAATGACAATCCGTACTTCCATTCCCGCTTCATCCCTCGCAACACTGAATTTGCACTCCAAATATTCTGTTTTGGTCCTGCTCAATTTGAATCCTTTGGACTTCAAATTATGTCTCTAAACCTCCATCGTAATATCTCCTCATAAAACCCCTCAACACTTGGTAAATTTTCACCCCTCAATACCAATCCATGAACCACGAATTATGGCTCATATTCCTTTGTACGAGTTGTAAATGACCCTTCGTATATGGCTTAGAAAAATCTAAAAAATTTTCCAAGTGTCATTAGGTTCTATGAATTCAATCCACGACCCGTAAAACTACTAGTATGCGTATTTGGCTCCGTCCAGTCAAGTCCCACTTTTTCCACTCTCAGAATCTCATCTATGGGCTCGATCTACGAGTCGTATTTCCAACCACGACCTGTATACACCATTTGTAAAATCACCCAAATTTTTCAAAATATTTTCAGAGTGCAAGTGCAATCCACGAGAGCCCATTTATGGCTTGTAGAACTGTCTACGGCCCATAAATTGGGCTCGTGGCCCCTGCACCGGAAATCAGATTTTGGCATCTTCTTCCTTATTTCAACTTCCCAACTTACCGGTATTACATAAAAGTAGCAGTTGATGTGTTTTGAAAAAAGGAGTGCTGAAAAGCTCTTCTCCCGCTAAATTGATTGAAATACCCTTAAATTTGTTTGAATTAAAAATAAGCTTGTTAGCTTTGCTATTTTAACTTTAAATTAACTAAAAAATAAATTATTTTGTGTCTCAATTCACTTTCAAGTTTTAATCTGCTCGGATAAGATCACTTTGAATAAATATAAATTACTTTATTGAAATAACTATTGTGTTATAATTTGACATAAGTTTGTAAATAAGAAAAATGCTTCAATTCTACAAAAAAAAGCATATATAAATTGCATGAATTTGAATTATGCGATTAAACATGAAAGAAGCATATAATGCTTGCATCTATTTCAAAGACGAGCAAGAAATTACGTCTTTAAAGTTAAGTCACCTTTTTCGGAGGATTCCCTAAGAAAAATTACTCGAGAATTTTGAATTGAAAAGAGTCATATGTAGGGTTTCCATAAGGGGAGGGTATTTTGGGTTTTATAAAATATTTAAGGGATAATAAAGTATTTTTTTGGTCAAACTAAAAAAGATGTTGAATAGAAAAAGTAATAAGTTGAGGGTGACTAACTGACATCTTTTAGCTTATTTTGGCTCAAATGCATCTAACTTAGTGGGTGTTTCGATTTTTTAGTAGCCTTCAGCTTTTGAGTTTTTTTTTTCTTTTTTAGTTTTATAAGTGTTTGGGCAACTCAAAAAGTGCTTTTAAGCACCTCTTTTATGCTGAAGAAGTAGCCAATGAAAGCCAAAAGCCAAAAGTTGGATGTTCTCGACTCATGACTTTTAGCTTTTAACTTATAGGCCGCTTATAAAAAGCCAATCCAAACACCCTCGTAAAAGCATTTTACATGTTAAGCAAACACCAAATTAAGTCTTTTTAAAAAAAACTAAAAAGCAGGTTTAACCAGCTTTTAAGCCCACCTAAACACACTTATAGTACTAATTATGCTTAAGAGGAATAGCACTGCAGAACTTCCTTAGGGATGCATCTGGACATGCAGTCTCCCAGCACTCTTAATACATTCCTGAACGCCATGACTTGTCCAATCAAATGCCAAAGTTAGCTATACGTTTTACGCCTTGTATTTTTTATTGCTGGCTCCTTGTTTTCTGCAATGCTATATATTTGTGGAAATATATCTTTTGATTCATCTGGCAAAATTCAGGCAAGAATCTTCTCTGTTTAAAATTTTCTTCCCTCGAAGGCACTATGGTTGGTTTTCATCCCAGGGCTTCAGATTCCTTATAGACGTCCCCATATCTCTATTGATTGTGCAGAAGTTACATAAATTTGTACACCATTGGCCATGCATCATGCCTTTACTAGCATTTTGCTGAGGAACTTTGTGCAAAATATTTTTTTCTCCTATTATGGCTTGCAATAAGCTGCTCTATGTTCTTTTCTTATAACACTGTTATGACTTGTCCATGAAAGCTATACAGTAGTTCGCCAGATTGCATTTTGAGTTTATTTTATTTGGAATTGGATATTATTCTGATTTATTTGTAGTTAACTTATTGATTTTATTTTTTGAAGCAGCTGGAGTATGATATTTTGGAATATGTTGTTATTGAACGGTTGGCACAAAGTGGGAGAGAAAAACTGAAAGATGACGGCCTTAATTTGTCTGATTGGCTTCAGTCTTTGGCATCATTCTGGGGTCACCTGTATGTGTAGTTTCTTCTTGCTAGTTATTATCTCCCTAGTTTGAACATATTCTGTTGCATATGATGTTACTGTTTTTTGGTGCACTTTTTACTCAAGGAACGTGTATGTGACTTGGAATTTTTAGCAACTGCATACACTTTGTGTCATTTATGTAGTTTGGTCAGTGTTTCAAAAGGCGGGGGCATGAGGCGACGCGTTAGTGTCACGACCCAAAAACTGAGGTCATGATGGCACACATCCCAAAACCACCCGATATGTAAGTCGGAAAGTAAAACCACGTATGATACTCCCAAAAGGTGAAGTCAGGCTACAGACAAAAAGAAAAGAAGTACAAAGATGAATATCTCCAAAACCTGGTGCCCTAAGTATAAAGAACATCTAATAAAACCTTTTAGATTAATAAGTATATCACAATTCTCCAAATAATAAGTGATCTTGAACAGAGGATCTCACCACTAGTCTGAAGTAATATGTTTGCTAGAGGTGATCAACAACCACGAGGAGTACCCTAACTAGAATCTACATAAAAAAGGACATAGAAGTAGGGGTGAGTACCATCCACATGTTACTCAGTAGACTCGACTGATTGAGTATAAGAAATTAATCAAACTTATGAAATAAACTACCTGCATATAAAAAAGTCCCACTCTGGCATCGGTGCCGCCAATTTATATAAAATAGTGTGAGTATAGTAAACACAAAGGTCGAAGCAATACCAAATATCATTAGATAAATCAAATACTCAAAGATCAATGCAATGCAATGATATGGTGGTACGGTGGAATCAAGGCTGTTGCATAACTTGTTATATACACCCTGTCGAGCTAAGGCTTCCAAACAAGGATCCATGGGGGATTCACAGACCATATACCAAATCACAATCTCAATATCTCATCAACTTGCCACCAAGCTCATGGTCAAGTATATAAAAAATGTCTCATTTTCTTTCTCCAAAAGAATCTCCATATTTTTGGACTTTCCAAAATCAATGATATGATGAATAAGGATGATGCATTACAACACGTATGGCATGGAGGCAATAATCAACTTAACATGTATAAAAAGGTTCAAAGTTCTCAAAATTCGACCAAATCATGATAAGCACCCTTATAGAAAAATAATAATGGTAAAGTGTTCATTTAAAATAAATGAGCACAATTTGGAAAGCATTTTGTTTCTCAAAGTATGCTAAAATCCCCAGCTCAACCCATCTCTCGGGCATTACAAGTCAAATAATGTTACAAGCCTCTCTCACAGGCAACACATGAATCACATGCTCACAAAGTAAATAGAGTAACAAATAAGGCTCCCATAGAGGCTAAATTGTACAAATAAGCCCCCACACAGGCCACACAACATTATCAAGCCCCCATATAGGCATTACAAAATAATCAACCATCCCATATGATATTTCAGTCCCATTCCAAAGTCCATGACATAAGAGTGATCAATTACTTCCGATCCTAGTCTCTAAGAAGGATAACAGAACTTACCTCGAAGACTGACAACTGCACCCGAACACTGGAGCTTTTAACATCAAATACCGCCTTTGAAATGATCTCTAACTATTAAGAATGGAAAGAAGTCGTCAAAAGGAGTTCGAAGACACCCATATTGCAAGGTTTTAGATCTGGGGTCAAAATTATCCAAAAATCACTTCGAAAACGATAAAGGAATCGTATTTGAAAATTAGGTTCTACTTATCAAGAGGAGTTCGTGGTTGAAAAACCCATTAAAATCGAGCATGGAATGGATTCAAAATTATGAAATTACTAATTTTGAAATTTGGGGGAAAATCCCAAAACCCACGTTGACATCTTGATTTTTGAAAGGTTTTGGAAGACAATAATTGAAGAAGTTGATAAAGATTGGTTAAATAATACCCAAATGATTTTTTTTGAAATTACTTCAAAAACCGCCTATGGTGAAACTTGATCTCACCGAGGACGTGACCTTAGATAGGAAGGAGTGGAGGTCGCGAATTAGAGTAGCAGGCTAATGGGTTAGATAGGTAGAAGTTGTCCGGTGTCGTATTTATCTGCCTTATATATGTCAATTGTCTCGTATTTACTTGCTATCATGTGCTTTTCGTTATTAATCGCTCTTTCTGTTCACTTTTTCTTTCTCTTTCTTTCCTGTTTTCCATATCTAGCTTATTCTGCTTATGGGTTTTTGTGACGAGGTTTCCCAGGAAACAACCTCTCTACCTCTATGAGGTAGTGGTAAGGTCTGCGTACATTCTACCCTCCCCAAACCCCACTTGTGGGATTCCACTGGGTATGTTGTTGTTGTACTTCAAAAATCGCCTATCCTAAGCTCCAATTGAGTAAAAATGGTAAAAGAGAATAAAATGGAAGTAAGGGGCTATTTTAGCCGAAGAAAAAGGTTGTCGACTGCTGTTGACCTGCGTCGATGACGAGTTGACTGCCGCTAACTTGCACTTACTTCAAATGGACCTTCAGGATTTGTCGCACCCCAATAAAAATATATCAGATATGCTACTCCACTAAATTCGACATTTTGGACTCAATGGAATCTTCATATTTTAGAAAAAAGGTTGTTATGACCATAATACCCCTATGGACCTCCTTTAAGTCAAACTCAACTTTTAGCCTAAATACACAAAACAGATTCTAAGATCTCGGGGCTCTACCCAACCATCATGCTAGACCAAATTCGATGCTTCGGACGCAATGGAATTGACAGAATCACCATCCGACACTTGGATTTGGGAATATTGACCAAAGTCAACTATCTCAATAAAAGTTCCACCCAAGGTCTCAAAATTACTAAAATATCTCTCGATCGCATCAGGGGCCACACAAATCATTCTCAATATTCAAACAAAGCATGAAACTGCAAAGAAGAAGAGAAATGTTCATGTCACGCGAAAAAAGTAATTTCTCAAGATTTGGGACATTACTGTAAGCCCTGTCAAATCTGTAAAATTTTTGATTTATATTGTAATAAAATAGTATATTAACAACAACAAAAAAAATTAATCATGAATACTTCTATAATTTTAAAAAATTTAAAAACATGATTAAAGAAACACATAAAAACAAAACTTCTAAGATAATTTTACAATACATGATGCAATACTATTAAGTTTATGATATGCAAATCAATTCTAACATCTTAACCTTCAAATAATAAAAGAATCACAATTTTTTAAAATATATTACTATTGTACTATGCAATTTACCTTATTAAAAGAATATCAATATGCTTATTTGTATTATAATTAAAACATCACTTCGTCATGAGTAAAAATAAAACTAAATAGATAAATAATAAAATATGCTTATTTTGAGACATTAACAAAAACATGATGACTAATGATGAGGGAAGGTGTAAAACTCGGATATATATTTTAATAAGAAATCTGAAATGATATTTACTCTCACGATGTTCTCAAATACTCTCTCTATTCCAATTTATATGACTCGTTTCCTTTAAAGTTAGTCCCAAAAAAATGACACATTTCTATATTTAGTAGCAATTTAACTTTAAAATTCATTTTAATCTTAATGAAATGCTTTATAACCACACAAATATCTATGACTTATTTTAGACTATAAGTTTCAAAAGTCTTCTTTCTTAAGTTCTATGTCAGGATCAACTAACTCACATAAACTGGCACGGTCAAGTCAAACGTAACTCAAACAAATTGGGATGGAGGGATTAGTAAATATGCAATACCATGATGTGTTATTTGAGTTATTCTCGATTTTCTTATTTCTGTAGATGCAAAAAACTATAAAGTATCATACTCTTATGAAAGAATTATGAGGGTCAACTGTCAACTGCTTAGGAGGGTAGATCACCTTTTTTTGATAAATCCCGTGGTTGGAAACTTTCTTTGCCATCTTCAGGTCAACCTATCACTTTTTGTGTTAATTTCAACCTTCTTTCACTTTTTTCAGAATTTAGAACCATGTCTGTACATAGGTGAAGAAAGGATTTACTTCCATGCTGGATTTAAATCTTTTGACATCTTTAAGGTAGTTGAGACGAGGGTTCCCCGGAAACAGCCTCGGGACTAAAATGAGGTAGTCGTAAGGTCTGCGTACATTCTACCCTCCCCAGACCCCACTTGTGGAATTTCACTAGGTATGTTGTTGTTGTTGACATCTTTAAGTCTAGTTCTAGGTGAACTTGGTTTGACCGGACTGAGCGCAGAAGGAATTTTGATGGGGAAAGTAACTTGAAGTCTTACGGGTGGTTTGGTTTGGATAGAAGTTATAATGAGATTAGTTATGTTGGGATAAGTTATTATGGAATTAGTTATGCTGAAGGTAGTTTTTATTGTTTGTTTGTTTTGTTTTGTTATATTCAAAATACTGTTCATTGCACAATTTCTATGTTTAAGATGTTTGTTCATAAAAATACCCTTTACCTTATTTAGTTTCTTTTTTCATTTTTTTTTTCAAGCTTTAGTCATTCATTGTTAAAAATAAAATTTCTATCTTATGTAACGTTGTATGCATTTTCATGATCGTGCCATGTGTTTTTAAATTAAACTTTCATCCTATTTAACTTAAAAATTTCCTCTTAACTTTAAATAACATTTTCATCTTATTTAACCAAAAAAAATAAAATAAAACCTTCTTATTTTAGCTTAAAATAAAACTTCTATCTTATTTAGCTTAATAATAAAACTTCCATCTTATTTAGCTTAATAATAAAACTTCCATCTTATTTAGCTTACAAAACAACAACAACAACATACCCAGTTGAATCCCACAAGTGGGGTCTGGAGAGGCTAGAAATGTACGCAGATCTTCCCACTACTTCGTTAGAAGTAGAAAGGCTGTTTCTTCCATCTTATTTAGCTTAAAAATAAAATTTTAATTTTAATATATTAAAAGTAAAAAAAATATTTTGAAAATTATCTACATTTTAATTGCTATACAACAACAACAACAACATACCCAGTGGACTATATTTTAATTGCTATATAAAATATAATTTTTGAGTGAGTAATAACTATTTAATTAAAAATATATAATTTAGTAGTGGAGTGAACATTGTAAGAGAAATCAAAATATAAATAAATATAAGTATTAGACGAATAAATTTAATTTATAATATATTCATAAATATAAATTGTATTTATAAAATATAATTTTTTAATAGAAAATAATATAAAAACAATGATTCATTAAGATTTTGAATGCTATTATAAATATTATTAGAAAATATGTTAATTTACATGAATGTAAAAGTTAAGGGGGTAATTTTTGTTCACATGTTTTATCCCAGGATAAGTTCTACTGGGATTACTATTCCTCCCCCGGGAAGAGATAAATTATCCCAGGACTAATTGTTAATCCTAGGATAAGTTATCCTAACCTGTGCAACCAAACAAGGGATTAAAGGCCTCTAAAAAATTATCCCGGGATTAACTCTTCTTATCCATCACACCAGACGGCCCTTTAAAGTTATGAGATGGTTAGTACAAGTTTTTATGGAAGCCTCAAAGCATGGCAGTTAGGAGATGGAAAACAAAGGACCACTTTGCTGAATTCTTTTGCACTCTTAGATACAATGAGTGTGGTTAAGTATATCAGTTTTGTTGCAGTATGGGGAATAGATCAGTTATTATAACACCTAAGACTGCATTAATTGCTGGGTAAATTGGCAATAGCTCAGAAATTACAAAGTTTATCAGGGTCCCTGAAAGGGGTGAGAAAGAAGCAGTTACTAGAAAACATCAGATTAAATCTTCTTATGCTGAAGCCGTCAGAAGCAATAAATGGTCGACCGAAGAACTAAAAGGTCGCAGATAACCAACTGCAGAATCAACTTCCTTGGAAGTTCTGCAGTTTCAGAAGAGGATGTGCTTGGCATATGTTTGTTGGGGAGATTTCTGGACCTCAGCCAAGAAACACCAAATCTGAATGAAGTGTGGAGATGGGTAGCACTTAGCAGTATGTGGAAGTCATCTCATGGAGATGGAATTGATGCTTATGTTATGAACGATTCTCGGTTTCTTTTTGAGTTTCTATCTAGAAAGGAAGCAGAGCATTTCATCAATGGTGAATGTAGATGGAAGAAATCAAAATTGTCACTAGAATGGTGGTCCCCACAACTAGACGCTGGCCGGAAGAGGTGACAAGAAGATGGGTATGATTCTGTATTTATGCTTTTCCTCTATACTAGTGGTCGTGAACCACCTTCAAGTAGCTTGGAGAGATGTCTGGGGCTGGATTGAAACAAAGGAGGAAATAACTCTTAAATATCATCTATGTTTGGCTAGATTCAAAGTTAGGGCGATGGAGCAAAAGTTCCAAGAGGTGGAGATATAAAGTGACAGTTATATTCTCAAATTTATCGATTTGGCATGAGATTCTAACGATCGTGAGAAGGAAAAAGATGAGCGGAGAAAATGAGACCTTCATACCACTAGGTATAGAGGTTGTGTATCTATACCTTAAAAAATCTAGTACCGACATAGGCTTTTTGGGCACTTCAACAGCTGGAGCAAACTTTAACAAACAAACATGTGAGAGTCACTTTAGCTCTCCATAGCTAGAAAGAACAAAAGTAAAGAGTCTCTCCTTGTCTAATCTCTTTCTGTGGTGTAAAGAACTCAACTGGTTCTCAGTTGTCTAATGCTAAGTATTTAAGCTGAGCTATAGAATTTGATCCATCTGACCCATTTAATGCTAAATCCCATCTTCTTCAAAATGGAAATTAGATAAGACAATCTCAACTTGTCAAAAGCTTTCTTTATGTCAAGCTTGCACATGATTCTAGACTCCCCTGATTTTAATCTCTGGTCCAAGGTCTCATTAGCTATTAGAAGTACATTTGTAATTTGTTTGTTTTTAACAAAGGCATTCGAAAAGTTCGCCGGCGACATAGTACTGGTTAATGAGACACAGGATAAAGTTAGTGCTAGGTTGGAGGTTTGGAGATGAACTTTAGAGTCCAAAAGGTTCATGTTGAGCAGCACCGAAACGGAATATTTGTAGTGCAAATTTAGTATTGCATTGAATGAAGTGGATGTGGAAGTAAGGCTTGTCACACCAACTATTCCCAACTGAGAAAGTTCTAAGTATCTTGGGTTCATACTTCAGGTAGTGGGGACATTGATGATGTCCAACATCGCATTGGGGCGGCATGAATGAAATGGAGGCTTGCCTTTAGAATTTTGTATGACAAGAAGATATTGCCTAAACATCATTTTCATTAAAAACAAAAGAAGATACCACCTAAACTTAACGACAAAATGTTAAGATAGATGTGTCACGTGTGAACATACCAGAAGCAACAAGATTAGGGTTGAAGTTATTCGGGATTAGGTAGGAATGGCTTGTGTGGCAGACAAGATGAGGGAAGCAAGATTGAGATGGTTTGGGCATTTGCAAAGGAGGTGCATTGAAGCCCCAGTGATGAGGTGCAAGAGGATGGTTGTAGGGGGTACACATAAGGGTAGAGATTGGAAGTATTGGGGAGAGGTGATTAGAGTAGACCACTGTTATGAAAGGTGCTCGCCTCTGCGCCTAAGGCGCGAAGCGAGGCGATGACATGTTTCCTTTTACAGTGAAGGTGAGGCGCAGCTACGAAAGGCGACGTAAGGCGAGCAAAAGATGAGAGGCCCACAGGCGAGGCGCATAGGCGTCGTCTTTTGATTTTTTTTTTTTAAAAAAGACCTGATTAAATGATTTAAAAAAAATTAGGGTTTAATAGGCGCGACTCTCTTTTCTCTTCACTTCTGCGACTCTCTTCACTTTTCAGCCTTCTCGCGACTCTCTTCTCTCTTCAGCGACACGACTGTCTATTCCAGTTCAGCCTTCGTCCAACACTCCAGCAAGCTCGCGACTCTGTTCTTCAGGTAAGCTCGCGTCTCTGTTCTTCGTTTCTTCTTCTTCTTTCTTTCTTCTTCTTTCTTTTTTTTCCTGATTCAGTTCTTATCTTCTTTTTCTCTAGTGTTCCAATTCAGCTTACTTCTTTTCTTATTTCTCTATTTTTAAATACAGAATACTGCAGTAGTGCAGTTCCGACTTCTGCCCAGTGCCCATATTTAAATTTTTTTTTAATCTTCTTTATTGATACAATTGTTGTATATTAATTTGTCCATGAATAGTGTGATTGAAATATTTACTAATATATGTATTGCTATTGAGATTTTGGATATTTATATATATAATTAAATATTCTAAGATTTTGATATAAATTGGCGTCTCAATTCAAAAAGGCGAGCACGTTGTCTTTCGTTGTCCAAAACACAGGACAAGACATGGTGCAACTTCTTATTACTGAGGACATGACTCTAGATCAGAAGGAGCGGAGGTTACGCATTATGATAGAAGGCTAGTAGGGGTGAAGTGTTGTCCTACTATCGTCATAGGTTTAGGCTTCTTAGTAGATGGTACGTAGTACTAGTTGTACCCTTATAGCTCTTTCCAGATGTTTATTGTATTTCGATCATCACACTATTTTGTTGCTGCTATTTTTCATTCTTGTTGATTTTACGTTGCTTTTCTTATTAATGACTATGCCTTCTTCATTGTTTTCTTCTTCTATGTGGGTTTGATGCACTTGAGCCGAGGCTCTTGTGGAACCTTTCTATGATCATGAGGTAGTGGTAAGGTTTGCGTACATTCTATCCTCCCTAGACCCGACTTAGTGGGATATCACTGGGGTGATTGCATCCTGAAAGTTGGAGATTAGTTTGCCAGTGACCTTCGTCAGTTTGTTTGCAAGTTACTTGGCCACTATCTTGTAAAGCCTGCCAATAAGTCGTCCCTGAGATTTACAACCCCCCCTCCCCCTCCCCCCCCTTTTTTGTAAGTTTACATTTATTGCTTGCTAATTGAGTCTTTTTGCTATGGCAGTTAGTATGTTCTGGATGCATCCATGAATCCTTTCATTTGGAAATGAAGATTTTTATTTATTTTTATTTCTAAGTAAGAAGATCAACAACATACCCGGTGGAATCCCATAAAGTGAGGTCTGGGGAGGGTAGAATGTACGCACACCTTATCACTACCTCATAGAAGTAGAGAGGCTTTTTCCTGGGAACCCTCGCCTCAACAATTCATAAGCAGAATAAACTAGATATGACAAAAAGGAAAAGAAAAGAAAGGGATAAGAAGGGCGACTACTAATGAAAAGCACATGATATTATATAAATACGATAAATTTAACACATAATACAGATAAAGACCACACATGATATATGGCCTCGACGTCACCTACTACCCTACAATACCCCACGACTAGATATTAACCTAACCTTGCTAACCTGTTAACCTTCTACTCTAATTCGCGACCTCCACTCCATCCTATCTAAGGTCATGTCCTCGGAGAGATCAAGTTTCGCCTTATCTTGTCTAATCACCTCTCTCCAATACTTCTTCGGCCTACCTCTACTTCTCCTAGTGACTCCTAAATCCAACCTCTCGCGCCTCCTTGCAGGAGCATTGGTACCTCTTCACTGCATATGTCCAAACAATCATAGTCTTGCTTCCCTCATCTTACCAGCCACCGGGGCCACCTCTAGCTTCTCCCGAATGGTCTCATTCCTAATCTTATCCCTCCTTGTGTGCCCACACATCCATCTCAGCATCCTCATCTCTACGACATGCATTTTCTGAACATGTGCATTTTTTATTGGCCAACACTCCACCCATACAACAAAGATGGTCTAACCACCGTCCTGTAAAACTTATCTTTATCTTCTTGTCACACAATACTTCAGAGGCAAGCCTCCATCTAGACCATGCTGCCCTAATACGATGTGTGACATCATCGTCAATATCGCCACTACTCTGGATGATGGACCCCAGATACTTAATGTTTTTACTCTTGGGGATAGGTTGAGTGGCAAGCCTCACATCAATGTCTGCTTCATCCTTCGCAACATTGAATTTGCACTCCAAGTATTTTGTTTTGGTCCTGCTCAATCCTTTGGACTCCAAGGCGTGTCTCCACGCCTCCAACCCATCATTAACTTTAGTTCGAGTCTAATCAATCAATACTATGTCATCTGCAAATAACATACACCATGGAACCTCTTTCTGGATAGATCGCGTCAGCTCATCCATCACTAGGGCTAACAGGAAAGGGCTCAATACAAATCCTTGATGAAGTCCCATTTCAACAGGAAAATATTCCGAGTCTCCTCCCACCGTTCTTACCTGAGTTTTGGCTCCATCGTACATGTCCTTAATCGTCCTGATATATGCCATTGGGACACCTTTCACCTCTAGGCACCTCCATAGGACATCCCTTGGCACTTTGTCATAGATAAGAAGAGCAAAAGATGAAATTTATATGCTTGAGTGTTTGCTTCATGTTGAGGATGCCGTTCAATTTGATCTGATAAATATGATTAATGCAATGACATAATTGGGGATGCATTCTGAGGACCTTGGGAGTGTCTTCTTTGTCAGAATGGGTATTTCACAATTGGTCTCATGTTCATAAAAAGAGAAATAGAACTCTTATCTGTATATGCATGTAGGTACATATATATGTGTGTAAACTGTAAACTATCAGGCAACATATCTAGTTCTTGCTCCATCCCAATATATGCGGTGATGTTTGACTGAACTTGGAGTTTAAGAATGTAAGGAAGAATTTTGAAACTTATGGTTTTAAACAATCCATAGATGTGTGGCTGTAGATTATCTTATGTAAAATGAATAAAATCTCCAGATTTGGTGAATGGAGCAAGAGCCGGTTTATCAGCTGGAAGTCATGTCCCCTAGAGAGATTCTGATCATAATAGATTCAAATGAATATGCTAGTTAGAACTGCATTGCCAGGCATATTACTATCGATTATTTGGCCTGATTTCAAAATATAGGAAAGTGTCGTTCTCGTAGCGATTGACTAAAATTAAAAGAGTCACAAAAACTTGGACATATAATGCACTATAAATCATCATAAACTTGGACAGAGGGAGTAGTATAGATCATCAATGCTAAGAAAACCCTAGCGTGTCGATGATGTAACCAAACAATGACAACTGTTTTACAAGAAGTGAAAAAGCCACACCATTGAGATTTTTGGTAGGTTCAAGATAATTCAAATATTCCTTTTTTTTCCGGGGGAAGAGGGTTGAAAGTAAAGTGCTTGTTGTGCACAGCATCTGGTAGTTAGTTTTGAGCCTATTTCAGTCTCGTCTAGTGAATCTTTTAGATTCTAACATAAAATGTTGGATAATCTTTTGCTATGTTGCTTGGATTCAAAATCTTCCCATTTCAATCCAATACAATTTGGTGCAAATGTGGGATCCACATTGGATTTGGCAATGTATCTTGATTGATTTGACTCCATCTATAGCCAAGAAGTATAGGTTTATTGCATATTTTGTTTTTGTCAAAATACTAGAATAACTTGTTTTTATACAAGTTATAAATAAAATAGCAAGTGTTACAAATACGAGATTTGGGTCTTACTCATGACAAACAATCCTTATGGTTTGTTTTGGTAGTTGACGTAAATTCTTAGAATAGTAATGAGAATAAGATTTTAATATAGTGTCTATAAATAAGGCTCAGTGTAATAGTATAGTTAACTCATCTTAATAATAGTTTCCAAGTCTCTATTTCTCAGAGTGGTATCAGAGCATTGGTGAGAAATTCAGGAAAGAAAACTTACTTCCGTTTTCAATTTCTGGCCATTGCTAGGGTTTTTTATGCTCACTCTCTCTCTAGTGGGTGTTTTGCGGAATGTTAGACCACAATACGTTAGAGAATACTCCAACAATAGAACCCTAAAAAAGCACATTGCTAGAATTGCCGTCATGTGCTGGAAGGACCCTTGGCTCCTCCAATAACTCGCCTGTTATACAGATTGTATTCGGTCAGATTCTGACGGCTACATATTGCTTCATCGCTTGAGATTTCTAAGATGTTTGTTATATTTTCTTTGAAGATTCCATCACGTTAAGAATTATCATACCTCTTAATTTATGAGTAAGAACCAAGGATATCAAGTTGAGAATGAATCTTACCTCCTAAAGAATCGTTCTTATAAGATTGTAAGATAAATCCATAGTCACCACATAAAGGTTTAAGGTGCAATGAACAGAAATCTCGCAAATAATATTAATCATCATGTCCTTGAGAATAATAAAATCCATCCTATATATATAGGGAATCTATCCCAAATAGAATGGGATCCAAAACCTACTTTTAAGGAAATAATAACTAGGTAACTTTCTAAACCAGGAAAACTTTTAAAAAAGGAAAACAAGTAAAAATTATTTCTAAAATTAAGGAGAAATCACGTGACCAATCAGCACCAAAATACAGGTTCATTGCAGCCACTTTTGGGGTAAAATTCATATCCATTTTCAGCCACTTTTGGGCCTGAATTGCAGCTTTTCAGCTCATTTTGGGTTAAAATTTCAGCTCCTTTCTGGGGCCTTTTCCCATAGTCTTGGGCTCATTCTTGGTTGCTTCTTTCGTGCTAAGCATCTTTTTTGGGATCTTCCTTGGACACTTCTCGGAAACAATAAGCATTTTCTTTGATTTTCCCTTTAAGTTCATCAACCTTTAGTGAATATATGCCATTGTGGATGCTATCATTTCTCTCTTCTTGGACACAATTCGTCCTCGAATTAAATCTCATAAAATCAAGTAGACTTGCATTAGTAGACATAATCCATTAATTGAAAGCAACAAGGGTAGGAGCAGTGACCATGTGTCTACTTAATCAAATTAATCCTATAGCATATGTAAATACACCCTTTTTAAGCATGTGGACATCATCCCAATAAAAGCTCTCCTACTTATATAAGCATAACAAAATTCTGGTGTAGATGCAATTGCAAATGATAAATGCAACTCCAATTCAGTTCTATCAATAAAGTACTTCAATGGGTATGACAAAGTCAATATAAAAATAGCCAAGCATCCTTAATTTTATCTCCTGAAGGTTCTTCCACAATACCACGTTACATTCTAGCATAGCTTGAGTCTTAGTATAATCAATGGTAAATTCTCCAGGTGTAAAAAATATCCGTCGATGGAATTGAGGGGCCTTTTTCAGTATCTTGTTAATCAGTTGAAGAAAGGAAATGGTATTGAGCTTGTTTTCATGCAGGTACGGATCTCTATTTATTATTTCATTTGTGACATAGGGAATTGGTTTTTTCGTCTGAAAACACCCCTCTTTTGAAAATGTGTTGATAATTTTCAGGAGCTCATTCAGCAAATGGCTAATGTACACTATACAGAGAATATGACAGAGGAGCAATTGGATGCCATGGCTGGAAGTGAAACTCTACGCTACCAGGCTACCTCATTTGGTATAACACGGAACAATAAGGTGCATTAGAAACTCATTTAGCCGCAGGAGTTTTCAGAAATTTATTTTTTGGAATATGATTACTTGAATCTGCAATGGTGCTGGAGAATGATATTTTCAAATAAATGTCTTCAAAAGAATTGAGTGGAAGGGTTTTTCATTTCCATTTGATTTCGATTTTGCATATGCAAGTGCTAGTAGCTTTGACATCTATCTATGTTGGAGTGAACATCTGATAATCTTATTGATTTTGATCATTCATTGTGTAATTTAAATATTTTGAAACGTGAATGCTCCATCTTCCAATTTGTTTCCTTCCATTTGGTTGTGATGCATGACAATAAGGGAGAAATGGGAGAAAATAGGGAGGCATTGGAGAATGCACGAGAAGATAGATTAATAAAAGAGAGAGAAAGAGGAATCGTAGTAACAACATAATATCAAGTGGAATCTCACAAGTGGACTTGGGAAGGGTAGCATGTAACCTTACTCCGGCCTTGAGAGGTAGATAGGTTGACTCGCAACTTGTGTCCCAAACCCCCATTTAACAACACACCCTTGATCCTGGACATTCTAAAGCAACCCTTTCACGCCAAGATCAATTCTGGGAATTCTACTCGCCCGAATTAGATTCTGTAAAGCCATATAGGGTCCTCATCGTCTTGACTATCAACTCAAATGATCAAACTCATACATCAAACTTCAATTTGTTACCGGATTACCATACCCATTGGTTTACTTAGAACGGGACAGGTAATTACACTTGACAATTTTAGGACAAATTTAATGAATATTGTAATAAAAATTTTGAATTATAGAAAGCATCTCAAAGCATTACGAATAAAGCAAATATCAACTACAACAAACTAGTGCAATAATCAAAGTTCAATAGACAGTAGATTATTGCAAAAATCAAAGGAGAAGAAACTACAAGGAAAATACTAGACCACTAGTATGGATGGATAAAAACAAGGAGAATACTAGACCACGAGTATGGATTGATCAGCAAGATAACACTCTACTAGCTATTAACCTTCTTTCTTAATCCGTGTCCTCCGCAACCTCCTATTAAAGGTCATGTGCTCGGTAAGCTGCAAGTGCATCAAGTCCTATATAATCACCTCTCCCCAATACTTCGTTTGCCTACTCAACCTCTCTTGAAATCATCCATAGCCAACCTCTCATGCCTTACTGGGGCATCTATTCATTTCAAGATTAAATATTAAATCAATTTATATCACTCAATAGCATTGGTACATCTCAATATTAAATATTAAATCAATTTATATTATTCAGCAGAATGAGGGATGTCAATATCAGATTACTTATTATCTAAGGGTGTGTTTGGTATGGATAAGCTAATCAATTCTTATCTCTACTAAAGGATAAGCTGGATAAATGTTGTATCTAATACTCTGTCATATTTGTGCGACACGCTTTCCTTTTTAGTTTATCCAAAAATAATCACACCTTTCTCTAGTTAAAAATTGTTTGAAGTTTGCCTCCCAATTTTACCACTTGTGGTCGTTTAGTATGAACAAGTTATATATGAATTTTAATATGAGGATTAAATAATGATGTGATGATTTAATAGATATAGTTTTATTGGTAGGTGCTTGGTTGATGGATTGAAAATTGATTATACAGGATATGGTATAAAGCATGTGTCTGGTTTTACACAACATAACTTGGAGAAACTTTAATGTTAATTTTACCTTGACTTTTCAAAGGACTATGGAGGAAAAGAGGATGACATCTTTGTTATTATGATGTTCTATCCTATGATAAGTAATCTTGGCATTGTTATCTAACAACAATTATCTAATAAATAATCTTGGGCTTGCTAATCCTAGATTAAAAGCTAAACCATACGGGGGATGAACTAATTCTGTATTTTATCTCAAGGTAATTATACCTTATCCCACAAACCAACAACTCCTCAATGACATGACTTGGTTGAAATTACTTACTTTAAAAGCTCATTAGGAGAGGGAAAATGAAAAGACATATGGAACTCTTACCGCAACTTATTCACTAATCGGAGTAAGGGCATTGTTGGTACTTTGCGTATATATATATCTTGTCTTAAAAGATCTTCTTTTATTTTGTGAACTCATGTCTAGTTAAACACATTCACATAAAGTGGGACAGAGCATAAGATAAGTTTTATTTATTTGTTATAGATAAACATAAAGTATGTACCAATCAAATGAAAAGAATAAATATAAATAATGAATCTACTTTAATTTGTTGGTTTTCCCTTATTCAAACATTTATGAATAGCTACAACATCATTAAAAAGCTTTGGGTAGATACAAATCTATCAACCCCCCTCCCTCTCCCTCTCCAGAAAAAAGAACTGTCTTACTTAAGCTTGAGGTGTCTTTCCGACATTGTATTTTGTCTATGTTGTTTTCACTAGTAAGCTCAGTTTTCCACAAATCGTAAATATAGAGTAGTGCAATTTATTTCGTATTCCTCTTGCACCTTGTTGTGTGCCTGCCTGCTATAGATCTCTAATTTGACATTTAGCATCCTAATTTGACGGAGTGTCCTAAAATGTGGCTCTTCTTACAGGCACTGATTAAATCGACTAACAGGCTGAGAGATGCTTTGCTCCCAAAAGATGAACCAAAGTTGGCAATTCCACTTTTGCTACTCATTGCTCAGTATCGTTCTCTGTAAGCATATACCATACTTGGTGTGTCCTAGAAAAATTCCACAACCAAAATATGAAGCATGTAGTCATGAAGAGTAAAATATTTCCATGGGACAATCAAGTTCAACTTCTTTTCCTGACTCCTAGTTGAAAGATGCTAAATTTTCTTTATCTGTAAGGATCGTGTGGCTATGGTTTTTTTTTGGGGGGCCCATCCAATTTGATTTCAATATTATATTGATCGAGATCCAATCAAGAGCCTGGAGCTACTTCTCGTGCTTGAACACAGAATCCCTTATTACATGTTTCAACAGTGGTTTTGATTGATTCCCTGTAATCTGGCGTTTTGTTCTGCAGGGTAGTTATCAATGCGGAAGTTCCATATATTAAGATGGTCAGTGAACAGTTTGATAGGTGTCATGGAGCCCTCCTTCAGTATGTGGAATTTTTGTCTAGTGCGGTGACTCCAACAGCTGCCTATGCTGTTCTTATTCCAGCTCTGGACGAGCTTGTACATGTGTATCATCTTGATCCTGAGGTTATCCCATTTTCTATTTGTTTCTTCCAACTTTTATGTTTCATGTTATTCTTGATTTAATAAATCTGTTGAAGCCTCAGCTTCATGTGACTGAGAGGGCATCTCAAATTTATAAATGTTAAAGGACATAGTTGTCATTTAAAAAGACAAAATAAGAGCCCCCGTGACTTTGATTTCCTGATAAGAGCGCGATGCATGGTATGTTGGTTAAGCATGCTATGAGTTTGCTCTTCTGTGGAATAATGCGGGTATATTAAGTAGAGAAGGGTTGAGGGGTAAACCCATTAGCTCCCGAGTTTCAAACTATGTTCTAGCTAGTTCTCTGGGATTTCTTGGTTATAAAAAAATAAAAAATAAGATTTGAAATGAATTGTTATTGAGTTTATATTACAAATCAAGAACTCTTTGGATGTATATCCAAACAGGTGCAAAGAGGTTGGTGACCTCCATTGCACTTCAAGAGGCGCCTGCCCAAGTGGCAGAATCTACATTATAATTTGTGGAGTGAGGATTCTTAAAAAACTAATGGCAGCAAAACTTTCTAAATGGTCTCCTCTTAGGTTTTCTCTAGGTCTTCTCTGTTCTAGCATTCTCACAGCATTGTAAGTAATATGCTTCAGTATTTCTTATAACACATGCAATTTCTTTCTTCCTCAGGTAGCATTTTTGATTTATCGGCCTGTTATGAGGCTCTTCAGGTGTCAGACAAATTCAGATGTCTTTTGGCCTTCAGACAGTGATGAAGCAGTGGGCGCAGCCAACACTGAAAAGGAGTCTGAAAGATCAGACTCATCTGCTTGCTTACTCCTTGATCTTGGTTCTTCTCAGAAACCTATCTCGTAATACTTTCTGACCTCCATGCTCGAGTAGTTAGAGATTGTTATTATATAGATGTTTTGCATGTACTTATGTTTGTTGCACAGAATCTTCTTTTCCTGCTTCTATGGTCAATTCAAGTGTTATTCAGCCATTCGTATCTTGTGTGTAGATGGACAGATCTTCTTGGTACCATCAAAACAATGTTGCCTTCAAAAGCCTGGAATAGCTTGTCCCCAGATTTGTATGCCACCTTTTGGGGTCTTACACTCTATGATCTTCATGTTCCTAGATCCCGTTATGAGTCTGAAATTGGTAAGCAGCATGCTGCTCTTAAAGCTCTGGAAGAACTTTCTGATAATTCAAGTTCTGCAATCACAAAAAGGAAAAAAGATAAAGAAAGAATTCAAGAGTCTCTAGATCGGTTAACTATAGAGCTTCAGAGGCATGAAGAACATGTAACATCTGTTCGGAGACGCCTGACTCGTGAGAAGGATACATGGCTAAGTTCCTGTCCTGATACTTTAAAGATCAACATGGAATTTCTTCAGCGCTGTATATTTCCACGCTGTACATTCAGCATGCCAGACGCTGTGTATTGCGCCGTGTTTGTTAATACTCTTCATTCCCTTGGAACACCTTTCTTTAACACTGTGAATCACATCGACGTCTTGATATGTAAGACATTACAACCCATGATCTGTTGTTGCACTGAGTATGAAGTTGGTCGACTAGGGAGGTTTTTGTATGAGACATTGAAGACGGCTTATTATTGGAAGGTACACTTCAGTACATCTCTGTTGCATAATACCTTCAATAGACAGTAGTACTAGTTTGACTGCCAATTCCTAACAATGTGCAGCTATACTAGCTACCATTTGTAACTTTTTAAATTTCAAATTGAAGGGTGATGAATCAATTTATGAACGTGAGTGTGGAAACATGCCTGGATTTGCGGTCTATTATAGATATCCAAACAGCCAGCGTGTTACGTATGGCCAGTTTATTAAGGTTAGTCTGTGATATTTCATATACATACAATGGGAAAACATGAGTGCAGTTCAAATTTGTGGGGAATAAACTGAGCTCAGTTCCTTACTTGCCCTTATTGTGATAATTTGGCAAATCACTTTACTTCCAAAGATTTTTTCCTTGGGAGCATTTCTTAGTTGGAGAAACCAGAAAATGAGGGGTCTACAAACAGTATGGGTTATCATCCTATCACACGTAAATTTGTGATTGAATTTTACTTCACAACGTTGATTTTCTTCAAAAAGTGTATATAAGGTGTCCTCTTTTCCGTGAGGTGGTCATCCTTTTTTTTCTCTTTCCTCACTTCTCTTTCTCGTAAGAACATTTTGTTGTCTTTATTTTATATATTATATATTCTATGTGACTTCCACCTTTATCTCCTATTGTGTGATACAAAAATGTTTTGATGCTTGATTTCTTTTTATTCCAACTGTCATTCTTGTTTCCTTAGTGTTAAATACTCTTTGTTTACTTTCTTACTTAATAGTTGCAATTCTGGTTAAGGTACACTGGAAGTGGAGTCAAAGAATCACGAGGTTGCTCATACAGTGTTTGGAATCAACTGAGTACATGGAAATCAGAAATGCTCTTATTTTATTGACAAAGATCTCTGGTGTTTTTCCAGTTACTCGGAAGAGTGGAATAAACCTTGAGAAGAGGGTATACCTGATTGCAAATAAAGGGTTGTGTCTTTAGAACTCTAAAACATCAAGCTCATGGGTTTTTTCTTTTATTCTTTGGTCTTCTTCTAGGTTGCCAAAATTAAATCTGATGAAAGAGAGGATCTCAAAGTATTGGCTACAGGGGTTGCTGCAGCTTTGGCATCTAGAAAGGTAAATCTTCGAGTAAAGCTTTATTGTAGTTTTTAACTGATTATGGAGCAATACCTTGCCTGACTACAACACTCAAAAACCATATTATATGGTTCCTTAAGTGTTTCTACTTTGTAAACATGAGTTTTCTTTGCTCTTTTGTTTCACCTGTTGTGGTTTTTGTTCTTTCTTTGTTGTCGTTTTTCCCTTTTCCTCTTGAGGGCAGGGTGACATTGGCTGGTGAAAGCGTGAGATGAAAAATTACTTATTTCGTCCCAATTGTTCCAAAAAATTAGCACTTCTTATCTTTACACATTGCCCACTTTTAGGCTTTTTGCCTTTTAGTAACATGCTATTGTTAGGACTTGATGTGACTTCATGGAGGAGATAAAGGATATGTTAGGCAGTCTTATTTTCTTTCTTTTATGTTGTTAAATTCCATGTTCGGTGGAACATCAAAAGAAAAATTGGGGTAGTGAGATTATTTCGGTTTTGAGGTTAAAATTACCTTGTATTAATAGATTTTGATTCAGGGACTTAATTAACTGATATTTGCAATTTGCTTGCCTTCTTTTCCCCAGCCATCATGGGTGACAGATGAAGAGTTTGGAATGGGTTACCTAGAACTAAAACTCGCAGCAGCATCTGCTTCTAAGTCGTCAGCCGTTAATTCAGTGGCCATACCAAACGGGAGTGGCCCTAGTGTTTCTCAAGGTGAGCCTTCTCTTGGAAGAACTGTGGTTGCAGGAAGAGTAGCTGATGGTAAGTTGGATAGGCCAGACAGTTCTATGCCAAAACCTGATTTAGGTCAGGTAAAACAGAAAGGCAGTCATTCAATTGATGGACTAGATGTGCAATCTATGCCATCTGCTGCCCTGCTGTCTGATACTCCAAGTCAGAAACACGTAGATGACTCTCTGTGTATGGAAGAGAGTACCATAAAAGCTGCTTCTAAGATGTCTGGCGAGCAGGAGGTATGTTCCCTACAGTATTGTCCGTCCTAATACAATCTAATAGATGTTAATTCTGCAACCATCTTTGTGAAGTGTGATGGCTTTGATATTTGAGTTTAAGTGTGTGATTGTTGTCAAATTATGATCACATCGATCGTCGTACTTGATACTTGAAAGAGCCTAGAGTAGTTTATGTCTAAATTTAGTTGAGTTGAACTTCATTTTTTTATTATGTCAATAGTATCTTAAATAACTACCTCTATTGTTTAACAACCGACTATTATATTGAAATGGTCTTATAAACCATGCCTAGTTTAGTTAGTAACATAAGCTTTATTCTTAATGGAAGTCCTTTGTTGAAAAGCCTGTATCTGATGGAGCATCGATGTTTCATTCATGATGTATCTGTTCTTTCACATCTTCAGTAATGTAGCATCACTTAGCTTGACAGTTATTCGTACACGAATTATGAGCTTTAACTAAATTTTTAATGTGCTGTTTTTGCATAACTACTTAATAGTTTATTGTCTTGTAGACTGGTAGTTGACTCTCTTGATAGCTCTCATTTACTAATTTTATCTCTGAACTTTTGACCTGGTAGTTGACTCTCTTGATAGTTTATTGTCTTGTACTCATTTACTAGTTTTATCTCGAACTGGTAGTTGACTCTCTTGATTGCTATCATGGAACAAAATTTTGGTCACTCTAGCTCCATCATATAATGTCACGCCTCAATTTTCAGGCTCACCTGACTGGCGCCTGACACTCTACTCGCATTAAGAGAATGTTACTGTTTTGACATTCATTTCTATGATAAGCAATAAAAGACAACAATAACAAAAGAATGATCATAATCCGGGTCTTTCAACCCAATTATGCAAAAGAATGAAACAGATGCCTCAGCTGGATCTATTGTGGGGTTCACCAAAGTATACTGGATGGAGGACTTGTAACACCATCACCCAGAACACATTTCTCTTATAGGAAGGAAATAGAAAACAGACGTGAGTACGACTATGTTCTCCGTAAGTGTCGTGAACCTCCCTTCAAAAAGGTGGGATGAGATTATATAGAACATCATAATTATACCACATTATACAAAAAAATAGTGTCATGTCCCAAACTACACCCTAGAGGTGACTGTCACCTGCTAACACCACCTGCAAAGTGAGCCAGTTCTCCATTCACATTAATGGTCATTAGATATGAAAAAAATTATATATCAATTTATGAAGTCCAATGATCACTCAAATAATAAATCTCTAGCCCAAATTCTACACTAAGACAATGGAGCATCTAGTAGAATAACATGAGTCTAATTGTCTGGCTTGCGAATCTCAAGAAAAGAAAATAAATGATACAAAATGTATAGAGTTGAAACGAAAGCCTCCCTGAACAATTCAAAATCTCACCCCAGCAACTAATACATTGAGGGTCCTCACAAAAGGCTTGCAACGTGAGCTCACTGCATGCCTTGAATTGTTACTTGACTTAGCTTCCTCGTGGCGCGAGACCATCATAAGACACGGTGGTCTCGTGATGTGCTTGTGGTATGAGTGCTGATATTGGTGCCTGCGAATGAGTATGTGATGAGCTTGGGTGGGGGGTTAACGTTACTGCCCCTGCCAGGGACTCTCCCTCGAAAAGTTACGTGATGCCATGGCACTGCATTGGACTTGATTCCATCTTTCCATTTTGAAACTTTTAGCACTTTAACACTTCCATACAGTTTCCATCCTCCACCATGCACATATGTCAGCATGTCCCGATGGTCCAACCCATCATGTGTGGGTTCAAACATACGTCGGCGTTATTTGGATCATGTAATTAGGTTCATAATTAACCCGAATCAATGTCACCAGGTTTTATATAAGTTGTATCATGCCAAGCTTTTGACCAACTTGATATTCAAATGGGTTAAGTATGGATTTCAACGTATATTTAACCTGTAATAGTATGGGTGAAAATGGGCTTGCCATCTGCGGGTTTATTTTGCAAGTTGCAGACACAGTATATGGATTCATATAGCCAATTTTGATTATCCCTCAACTTGCTGCGTTACATCTCTTTTCCATTCAAATGTTCTTATGCGTTTCCACGCTCCTTTGAGACCCCGAAAAATGGACAAATTCCTTTTCTTAGGAACGCATACAAGATTCATCACTACAAAAAGGATAATGGTAACCCTACCATTAACTACTTCATTTATGAATTTCATAGTAATAGAAATACATGTCCTACCGAGACAGAATTGAAGATGCTTCAACAGTTCAACCCATCTGATCCTCTCAATCTCATCATAGTTATTCTCTACATCTACTGGGAGTAATGTCTCTTTTTTTTGGAAATAAAAATATTAAGACAAATGTACTTGGAGTAATGTTCATTTAGCTTATATCAGTGTTATCAAAAGACAAAACGTGCAAAAAGCTCAGGTTTCCTGCATGCGGGAACCTTTTGTCTTGCAGCCTTGATGCTCAGTTTTGTTCTCCCACACAAGATCCTCTGGGACTTGAAGCAAATAAAACATGGGCATAATTGGAAAAAGTGCAGATAGAGGAAAACTACAAATATGTATCTGTAGTCCCAGATTAATAATCGTTTGTATGAATAATAAATATATGTACAAAGAAATTAATACAAAAACATTATTATAATGTGAAATATCAATTGTTTAGTGTCACATCTTCATGATTGCACTCATTAGCTAGGAAAATTATGCCTTAAAGCTTTGATGACGACACTGAAGGGCCCATAAAGCGTGTGGCGAAGCGCTCAACACAACTTAATCCGCCCAATTGCCCCCCCCCAATTGTTAGTGTATGATATGTATCATGAAGTAACCACTTTGCTTTCCTTTTCAATGAATCTTGTGCATATGGATGGATCCTTTATTATTCAGTTGAGCAGTTCTCTTTTGTCAACTTGTTTGAACTATATTCACCCTTTTCTGTAGGGAAGAGTTCCAGGCAAGCGAGCTACTCCTGCTGGATCTCTCTCAAAGCAACAAAAGCATGATATTGCAAAAGATGACAAGTCTGGAAAAGCTGTTGGAAGAACATCTGGAGCTGCTTCTGGTAGCGATGTCTATCCGTCTGAGAGCAGAGCAAGTGGGAATGTTAATGTTTCTACTACAGTTTCAGGGAACGGTAGCATGTTTTCTACTGTACCTAAAGGTGCAGCTTCATTAACGAGATTGTTAGATCTTTCAAACGAATCTAATGCTGAACTTACAGCTACTAAATCTGCTGATCAGAGGGTTTCTGCTGGAAAAGAAGATGTCACTGAAAGTTCTGATGTGCATAAGGAATCCACATCGCGTCTGGTTCATTCGCCTCGACAGGATGCTTCTAAAGCTAATGAAAAAATACAGAAGAGATCTATTCCCACAGAAGATCTTGATAGACTGAATAAACGCCGAAAAGGTGAAATTGATGGTAGAGATGTTGATTGTGGTGATGCTCGTTTGTCGGAGAAAGAGCGGTTAGTAGATGCACGACTTGCAGATAAACTTCATCCAGCAGATTATGATAAACATGGTTCTGATGATCAAATATTGAACCGAGCGTCTGAAAAACCTCTTGATAGATCAAAAGATAAGGGTGGTGAAAGACCTGAGAGAGACCCTAGAGAACGAGGGGACCGTCCTGATAGGTCTCGCGGGGATGATGCATTTGAAAAATCAAGAGATAGGTCAACTGAGCGGCATGGAAGAGAACGTTCAATTGAGAGAGTACATGAGAGAGTTGCTGATAGGAACTTTGATAGGTTGAGTAAGGATGAAAGAATTAAAGATGATAGGAACAAGCTGCGACATAGTGAAGCGTCTGTAGAGAAATCTCATACAGATGATCGGTTTCACAATCAAAATCTGCCTCCACCTCCACCATTGCCTCCTCACATGGTCCCACAATCCATTAATGCAGGCAGGAGAGATGATGATTCTGATAGACGTTTTGGAACTGTCAGACATGGTCAAAGACTTTCTCCAAGGCATGATGAGAGAGAGAGACGACGGTCGGAAGAGAATAACACATTATTGCAGGATGATTTAAAGAGAAGGAGAGAAGAAGATTTTCGAGATAGAAAGCGGGAAGAGAGAGAACTTTCAATGAAGGTAAGCTTGATTATGTTTGATGCATAATTATTCAAGATACCTCAGACAGTTCAATTGTCAATGTTACTGGGCATTTGTTACCTTCTTAATTGTGGAAACCATATTTAGTTGCTAATACGTTATGCTTATAATTATTATTGAGCTTTGGGCTGGTCACTGGAATTGAATATAGGGCAAAATAGACAAAATGTCCATTAGGTTAAATTTCTTAATACAAAAAATTAAAATAATAAGCTCTTTATTGCATCATGTGGCCATTCAACACATTTATCTTACCAAATTTGGCTAATTTTCTAAAAATAAAGTGATAAAACCTAATTATGAGATATTACGTGGAGAACTTGAGGAGAATCCTGGGAGAAGATTAAAGGAAAAGGAGTGACAGAAATTTCTATATAAAAAACATTCCATTTTCTTCTATTTCACCTTAGCTTTTGTTTTGATTACAAATATTATTAAACTACACAAACTTTCTCAATCGATTTTGGTCAAAGTACCCGAAACCGGTTGTCCAAATTGAACACGGATCCCACACCCATGTCGTGTCGACACGGGTGCGGCACCAAAAATGAAGAGTCTGAGCAAGTTAGATTCCCTCGCACCTCCACACCTGGGCATTCATGCGTCCTCTTTTCACATGCTCGAATCATATCAACTTCAATTCTGCATCTTTTCCTCCATCAAAGCCCACCCTCCTCATCCCATATGTTCTTATTTTTAATCTTATCTGTCCTAGTGTGCCCACACATTTACCACAACATCCTTATTTTCGCAACTTTCATCTTTTGAACATTAGAGCTTTTTAATCGGCCAATACTCCACCTCATACAATATAGTTGGTCTAACCACCACTTTAAAGAATATAGTTTGTTTAACCACCACTTTGTAGAACTCGCCTCTAAGATTTGGTGACCTAATCACACAAAACTCTGAATGTGAGTGTCCATTACATCGATCCTGCATCAATAACTATAAAATTGATAACCAACCCATCACTTTGCAGTATCTGGATCTATAGAACCAGTTAAGATATCATTTATAAGTCGTATTTTTGAAGCGACTGAAGTCTTCTATGTAAACCAAAAAAAAAAATAATCTAATTCTAAGTTGCAAAGCAACATAGACAAAAAAGATGTGGATAAACAGAAGGATGAGAGAAAGAGAGAAAAAGAATAACAATGATATAAACTTCCAATATGTGAGTGATATCCTTGTCAATCTTCCCATTTTCTTGGATAACAAATTCGAGATACATAAAACTTACTCTCCTTTGAATGGCTTGGGTATGCCTTACTTCCACACCAATTGCCTATGTTACGTCAGCGAACTTGCACCTCCAAGTATTGTGGCTTGGTCCTGATCACGATCTTGCTTAACTTGAACCCTTTACAGCTTGTTTGGATGGTGGTTTTTCATGATATGGTATGGTATGGTATGTTTACTAAGACAACGATGTTTGTTTTGATTGTTTCATTAATTATATGGTATGATATGGTTTAGTTTCATGGTTCGGTAACCATGAAAACCCTCACTTTTTGAAACCACCAATTTGGTGGTATCCCATGGTTTCCTTATTTTTTTTCCAATTATACTCTTTTTCAAATCTAAATAGTTCTAATTTATCCTTTATTTTTTTTATTAAACTTTATCCTAATATATGTATTGTTGTTGTATTACTTATTTTTCTCCGCATTAACTTTTGAAACTTTTTTTCCTCTTCCCATTTTCTCTTTCACGTTTTAATCTATTTTTTGAGGTTCGTTTTTTTAAAAGTTCTTACTTTTTTTATTTTCTGATGTTGTTTGCATGGTTTGGAGATATATTAGCTTGTATATTTCCCCACTTGATTCTATGTATTTTTTTTAAAAGATTATTAAAAAAATATTGATAAATTTAATATTTATACTAATTAAGGACATTTTGTAAATTTATAAGTTACGATACAATACCATACAGTCAAATCAAACAACAAATTATCATTAAACAGTAGCAACCCATACAGTCTATCCAAATATTGTATGATATTGTACTGTACAATACCATACCATACAGTATCATACATTATGAAACCATGACAAACCACCATCCAAACAAGTTGTTAGATTCTAGGGTGTCTCTCGTAACCTCCAACTCATAGTTAACACCCAGGAGTCTTGTCAATCAGAATTATGACATCCATGAACATAAGCCTAAATTGGTTCTCAGTACCTCTTGTAGTGTCCTTGTGTTTTCGACGGGAAAGGTGGCAAGGTTTGCCTTGCCTCACGGCAAAAAGTGAGGCACCAATCAGTATGAAAAACTTAAAATATTTAATTGCATATGTAAATAACCAAAATTTCAGTAGCAATAACTTATTAGCAAATATTTCAATCCAAAAAACTAAAAGTAAGTAGTAGATACTATCCTTTAGAACTTGAATGACCCAATAATTCACAAGACAAGCAATACTAAACAGGGATGAGAAAGAACAACTGGGCAGGTCGCAGATTGAGGAAGAACCAAAAAGTTGCCTTACGGCTTAATGAGAAAGAAGATAGACAGTCGCGAAAGTTGAAATACAGGAGAAGGATGAAGAAACGAGAAGAGTTGACTTTGACATTTGAGGTGCAGAAGTCACAAATCCTAATTGTGTGTTTTAAGTTTTAAATTGTTGAGTAAAATTTTTTTCGCAAAAGGTGGCACCTATGTTGCCTTGCGACATGCCTCTGTGACCCTGCCTCACCTTGCCTCATGCCAAAGGCACTACAGAGAGCGCCTTTCACAACACCGAGTGTCCCTAAGTCTAGCTTTATCACTCTTCCCTCGAGTTTCATTCATATAATTAATAAGTCTTGCCATAATAGTTCAGACAACTTCAAATATCTTATTTATTCTTATAAATTAGAATCAGGATCCTGTTGTACGCATTGGGTATCCTACCATTTCATAAGTGTTATAGTAAATAGCTTTGTATGTTATCCTACTCCAACCTCTCCATACTTCTATGGATTCCATATGTACAAGAAAGCTTTTTTAATATTTATATTTTCCGTTGCATTGTATACCTCTTCTGATCTAATTCTACAACTATAGCTTGATTTTTTTATTGTCTAAGCATCATGTAGATACCAATTATTGTTCCTGTGGTTCAGGTTGAACAATTGCTCAATTTTTGTTTTACCTCAGTTGCCAATGCAACTAATATTTTTCTCTAGGTATGTTGATTTCCAATGTGATAATATGCCAAAACATTCATATTTTGACCTTGGCAACATGGAACTAGGTTCTTTAAAGCATGGAGGCAGTAGTTTCCCTCTTTTGGGTTTTATTTTTGGCCCGTGAGGTCTGAGTAACAACAAACTAGGCTCCAGTGACCCTATTCAAGAGGAGGAAGCATCACAATCCCTAAAAGGTTTGTAATAGGAGGCAAATCTTGGATATTCATTTATTTAAGGTGGTGGAACTTCAAATGGTGTTTGGGAGGCTTTCCAAGGAGTATAATGTGCTCATGATGATGATTAAAAGTGAAGAATGGGAGGGTTTGACGGAGGTTGACCATTGACTAAGACCCTAGTGGACTTAAGTTAGAAGTAGTAGGATGGCTTATAGGGCCATGACCATGTAATGGTTTTTTGGCCGTAGATCCATCTTTAACTTCATTTAATCGTTTGGACTGTCTTGATATATTTTAGGTTGTACTTAATGAGCTTGCCCCCATATTGGTGTAAATTGTTTTAGGTTAAGAGTCCAACATTTTGGAAAGCATTGAATACTTGCCAGAACAAGGTTTGCCTTTTGTTTGCTTCTTTCAACTTTTATGCATCAATCTGCTCCCATAGCTTGTCGTCGAATGACTCCATTCTGCATGTTGAAAACATTAACGGCTGTCTCTTTCTTGTTAACCATTTTACCTGCAACACTTCTTAGTTCTCGACTTATTACACTTCTGCAACTGTTGACAGTTACCTTATTGAGATGTAGCAGCTGGGATATTCTTTCTTTACACCTTTTGCATCCTCCTTCCAGTTGAGGTGATTAGGATGGTATAAACTAATTTCTTAGTTGGTTTTCTGTGTTGGCTTAATAATAATACTCAATCCTTTCTAATGCTCTTCCTTCCTAGCTTAAATAACTGTCTTCATATTGGTCAGAGGATTGGATTTGTGAGGTTATATGGTTTTATTTTTTGATCAATTTATATTTTTTCTAGCACTTACACATTAAATTTGTTTTCTTTTGTGTAATATTTGCTACTAGTTTGGAATGACAGTGTGAATGAGGATTATATATAGTTGACCCTAACTTGTTTAGGAGTGAGATGGGCTTGTAGTTTAACTACGTTAGTATACCTTCTTGCTTCAAGGGTCAAATTCTTTCTAGTATAACCCTTGATTTTGGATCTCTTGCTGTCTTGTTGCTTGTTAGTGATTACTTGCATTTTATTTGTGTGTTGTAGGTAGAGGAGAGGGACAGAGAGAGGGAAAAAGCAAGCCTCGTGAAAGAGGATATGGATCCAAATGCCACAAAGAGGCGTAAACTTAAGAGAGAGCATATGGCTTCAGAACCTGGCGAGTATTCACCTGTTGCTCATCCTCTTTCTATTAATATGTCGCAGCCCTGTGATGGAAGAGATAGGGGAGAGCGAAAGGGTGTTATTGTTCAGCAGCGTCCAGGTTATGTGGATGAGCCAAGTCTTAGGATTCATGGAAAAGAAAGTGCCAGCAAAGCACCCCGGCGTGATGCAGACACGTATCCTTTTTGATACATGTGCATACAATTCCTTCAGAGTTTTCTTTTGACCATCTGCTGCATAAACCAAGAAATGCAATTGTTTTGTTTGAATGGAATATTTTGTTTCTTTTATCAGCAGTGCCTCGTCATCCAAATTACAAGTCTGACTATAATTGTAGAATACTAATGCATAAATTGATATATTACTTGAAAAGTACAATATTTTCTTTAGAACTGCATAAGTCAACTATGGCAGTGTTGGTATAAAGGCTTGCCATTGAAGTCTGCTTATATTTGATGCCTTAACTATGCACTGCAGTATGTATGACAGAGAGTGGGATGACGACAAGAGGCAAAGAGCTGAGCCGAAGAGGCGGCATCGGAAGTAATTGCTAAACCACTAGACTACCAATCTGTCGAAGTAAGATTTACTTGGTGGGGTTTTTTGGCTTGTGTCATAAAAGTTCCCAGACCAATTTTGTCTAGTCAATTGTTTATTAGGCTCTTGATGGGGTTTGAATTACTATATGCATGAATTAGGCTAGAAGAATGTGTTTCTTTGTGTAAAATGCTTTGAAACTCTATATTTACATGGCATATACGTATATGGCTTACAATTTTGGAAAAGAAATAGTAGATGGGTTATTTCTTGGAATGTTTATTTAGCTAGTGTTTGAAATGTAAAAAATAAATTGCCACATTTGCAATACAATCCCCCTAATTAATAATATATAGAAGAACTCCAGGTACTTGCACCAGTAGTTGGAGTTCAAACTTTATAAATCGTGCTACAGTTTGATATGTGCAGGCAGATAATTTAAATTCAATCATGTAGTTCATTTCAACAATCCAAGTTTTAATCCAAGAAGATTATTTTCAAATCCAGCTATGTACTTTTTGGGTAATGTGATGATTTTGCTGGATATGTCACTTATTATTTTCTCATTGTTCGTGCTGAGGTTGCTAAGTTATTTTGATATACAATGTATAATGATGGTGAGAACATACTATTGGATTTTACTCGACAAAGAAACCATCAGCTTGCGTTGAATACAACATCTAAGAAGATCATTTAGTGAATATTGATAATATCTATTTCTCAATATTTTCAACTCCCTCTTATGAAACGATAAAACTCTATCCAATTTTTGTGATAGGCTAGTCACCATTTTATGAGCTGCATTCTCGCTATTGTGGTAATGGTGGTTTCAATTTGTGGTGATTGGAGTAAATATCAGTTGTGATAATTAATAATCATGGCAGGTAATGATATTTGTAGCTGAAAATAGTATGCGACGGGCGGATTAGATCAAATTTAGGCGGGTTAAAAATAGGTCAATATAAGCATATTCTATATGGGTTGGGTAAAGTGTGAGTTTACCCTTTTTCCATGAGCAAATAGTACTCTACTTTAAGATTCAATACGGATAAAGTATTTTAGTCCATCTTTTGGATGAAAAATGTCGAAAATATTTTATTTACTTTTATTGTATCACGAAACTAAACACCCAGTGCAAAATTCTGCTTTTAAATTATGATTTGGTCCCGAATTAATTCTAGGACCTGATTTCTAAGTGGGGAATATACGTAGTCGTAATCTGATTCTAACACTCTAATTGAGAGGGGATAAAGAATAGGGGTAGGATAAAAAAAATAATTTTTTAAAATTTGATTGTTTTTTTAGAAAATGTAAATTTTTTTTATATTATTTTTGGACCTGGGAGGGGGAGGAGGTAGGGGGCTCGTAGGGGTGGGGAGAAGGGGTATAGTAGGGTTAAAAGATTTGAAATTTTTACAAGTTGAATTTTTTTCGAAAATAATTTTTTTTTGGTGCAAGTCGATTTATGGGTGTGGGAGTTGCTTTGGTTTAGGGGGCGGGGTAAGAATAAAGTAAATTTTTGAATTTTTAAAAGAAAATTTTGATTTTTTTTAAAAAATATTTTTTTTGAAAGCAGGATAATTTTCTTCGGGGGAGGGAGAGGGGTGGGGGTGGCCACTGGTGGAGGGGGTCGGAGTATGGTGTGGGGTATGAAAAATAAATTATAATTTGAGGCTAAATGAGAGTTTTGAAAAAAAATGTTTTATCTACTTTTTAGAGGTAAAATTTTTTAAAAAAACATTTGACGAAAATAAGTTTTATTTAAAAATGTTATTCAAAATATTTAAGACAACTAAACATAAAAAATTAGAAAATAAAATGAATTTTGAATGAATAAAAGTTGAAAGTTTAACCCATTTGACTAATTCATAGTTTACCCATATTTTTATCCATGAATATCCATATTTTATGGGTTGAATATGAGTTTGAATCCATATTTTATCCATGTAAAAAGTCACCCAACCCATAAAAATATGGGCGGATTATCAAAATGTGGCTTCATTTCGTCGGCACTAGCTGGGCTTCATCCAGAGACTACTTTCATCCATAGAGCCCAATTTAAACTCTCATTTTTTCTCAAGTCAAGGATGAATTTTACGATGTGTTCATGATTTCTATCCAAATGCTTGAATTATGGTTATTACATTATTAAATTACTCTATTATACTCGAATTGTGATGAATTACATGAATTGCATGATTTTCAATTGATTTACATGGAATGACAAGTATATGTTGATCAGGGGTTATGAAGTTGATATTGGTTCCCTTACTAATGATTCAATTTGATTTTAATTGCACTAATCCCACGTGATTTCACTCAATTTCATGATTTTAACTTCAATTGTTCATGAACCCGTATTTTGTTCTAATTTCCTTTGTTAAGCTATGTCTTCATGAATAAGACTCCAAGTATGAAAGTATGTTTATGATCATGACGATGAGGGTGACCTAAGACCCTAATATTTATGCAAGATGATAATATGGGGAGTATGCCCAAACTTTATGCGAGCTATGTAGATAAACTATTCTTATGATATGAAATGATTTATGAGGTTATGATACTTATTTTACAAGGTATGAAAGTATGATTTTTGATAAATTATAAACTATGATGATGCCTATATATTGCATGAATATGTATTTCATGGAATTTAACTTAGCATCGAGTGAGCTTGAGTGAGGGGGACTATCCTCATGGGTCCTTATATAAATCCTCTTCTCTCATAACTATGTGCCACTGTAGAAGTATGTTATGTGCCTTTATGGTATTATGTTAGTCGATCCACATATGACACTCACCATGCTGGGGTAGAGCCCATAAGGTTAGGTATAGTCTACCTTGGCAAGTAAACTACTCTTTCTCTAGTATAGAGGCAACACCAGGATTCTATGTAATAGTCTGCATGATCTTATTGTCGATTATGGTCTTATTCCCACATATATAGTCCTCATGGTCTTATTGTCGATTATGGTCCAATTCCCACATATATATGTATGTTAATTATGAAATGTTTTTAAATGCTTTCATTCATGATTTTAAGATGCATTGGTTATTGATCTCTTGTCCTTATCTGTTGATATGTCTATGCATATTGTTATTATGACGATAACATTTCTTTGATGCATTGAATGCCTACATACTTAGTACATTCCATATATCAATGCATACTCTTTGCTTACATTATCTAACCATGTAAGGATGAACGATGACTGAACCAAGTCCTCATTGAATTTGATTTTTTCATTAGATGGGGCTTGCGCACTCCTACTCATCACCAATGTGGCAAGACTTGGATTCTACATATTGAAGACTTGGTGAGTTCCCATGCTTTGAGGACAAGCCTTTACATTTTTGCTTAATGATACTATGTTGAGACTTTTATATTTTCATTCTTATCTTGAGGGTGAGCTTGCGACATGTTCTAGACCTCGCCAAGATTGATTTATGTAGAGGCATGTTTGGACGCATTGATGTAACTCCCCCTAATGGGAGATTATTAATTCCTATGCTTAGATTATTTTAAGACTATGTTTCTACTTGCTTATTCACGTGATTGCGTATTTACCTTATGTATGATTATGATATTAACAATAGGCTTAGATGGGGTACTTTCGGGTTCCACATTTGCTGCATCACGACTGGGCCATATGTTTGGGTCATGATGAACTTTGTATCAGAACACAAGGTTTTGAAGCGTCTTAGAGAGTCCATCATGTTGTGTCTAGTAGAGTTTTTTTCTTAGGTGTGAAGTGCACTACTAAGAGGCTATGAGACGTTTAGTGAATCTTCAGTTCTTTTGGATCTACGTCGTTCCCTAAGTTGTGACTTAAGACTCTTTTTCCTCTAATGTTTGTCCTTTGGAAGTTTCATAGAATGCTTCCACGACGTGCACCATTGCCAAGGAGAGTTAATGCTACTGAGGAACAAGCTTCTCCAACTCCTCAAGTTCCTCAAGACCCTCTAGCCAACCAAGTGACGAATACGGAGTTTAGGATTGCCAACACTATGTTGGCATAAGCTATGGCTACTCAAGCCAACCAAGACACTGCTTCTCTAAATGCTCCTACTCTGGCTTCTAGGGTGAGAGACTTTGCAAGAATGAATTTTCGTTCTATGGGTCTAAAGTGGACAAAGATCCACAAGAGTTCGTTGATAAGGTCTACAAAGTGGTGGAGATTATGCGCATGTCTTCCAAGGAGAAGGCGAACTTGGCGGCTTACTAACTCAAGGGAGTTTCTCAAGTTTGGTTCATACAATGGAAGATCGAAAGAGTTGATAAGGGTCCTATTGGATGGGAGGTGTTCAAGGATGCTTATCATTTCTTCCCACTTGAACTAAGGGAATCTAAAGTGGTGGAATTCATGAATCTTAAGCAAGGTGGAATGAGTGTGAGGGAATATTCCCTCAAGTTCACAAAGTTGTCCAAGTATGCTACTTCTTTGGTGGTCGATCCTAGAGCCTGTATGAACAAATTCTTTCGGGTGTGTCCCACTTGGTAAACATGGAGTACAAAACTGCGATGCTTATCAAGGAGATGTATATTTTCAGCTCATGAATCATGTTGAGCAAATTGAGAGTGAGAAGCTTCAAAAGATGCAGATGAGGGAGTCCACGAGGGCACATTTTGAAGGTGGATTTTCTAGTCCTAAGTCCAGTGTTAGCCGTTTCCAAAAAGGTGAAGGTTCGCTACTCCAAGGTTTGATAGGGATACGGTGCCTACCCTTAGGGTTCAAGTTGATGGTTCTAAGGCTAGTGGTGCTACTTTCACTAAGTGTCCAAAGTGTGGGAGAAATATGTTGGTCATGGCTTGAGAAGTATGGGTGCTTGTTTTGATTGTGGAAAGATGGGACATAAAGTATCCAAGTGTCCTAATATTGCTAACAAAAGTAGAGAAGGGCGTCTTCTAGGTGAAGTATCTCAAAGAGGGCAAGTGCAACAAGGTGCCCAAGCTCAAGGAGCTGGCCACGTGGCAACCAATTTTATATTCTGCAGCTAGGCAAAAGATAGAGGATCTCTGGATGTGGTTACATATATGTTAAGAATCTTTGATCTTGATGTGTATCTTTGCTTGACCGCGGTGCAAATATCTCATTTGTTACTCTTTACCTCACCCTAAAGTTTGATGTCTCTCTTGAAGTCTTATTAGAACCTTATTCGATCTATACTCCGGATGGTGAGTCGATCCTAGCTAAGAAAGTTTATAGAAATCGTCCCATGTCAATCTTGCATAGAGTCTTTCCTTGTGATCTTGTTGGACTTGGCATGGCCAATTTTGATGTTATTCTTGGTATGGATTGATTGCTTGCATCATACGCTTTTATTGATTGTAGAACCCGTAGGGTCAAATTTTAAGCCCTTAATGAATCCATTCTTGACTGCAAAGGAACTGATTTTGTGTTCGAGGGTAAGTTCATTTCTTATGTAAAGGCTAAGAAAATGATTTCTAAGGGGTGCATCGATCATGTTGTCCAGGTTAGAGACGTTGAGTCAAATGTTCCTACTCTCAATTCGATTCCTACTGTTAATGAATTCCCTGATGTTTTTCTCAATGACTTGCCTAGTATTCCTCCCAAAAGGGAAGTTGACTTTGGCATTGATCTTTTACCAAATACTAGACCTATTTCTACACCTCCATATCGAATAGCCCGGTGGAGTTGAAAGAATTAAAGGAACAATTGGAGGACTTGCTTGATAGGGGGTTCACAAGGCCTAGTGTGTATCCATGGAGCGCTCTTGTATTGTTTGTATTATTATAATAAAACTCAATGAGTGGTAGATGATCATCTCAATTACCCTTGAATTCTAACAAACAAGCCCTCAACATGTCCTCCACTATTTGAATTGTCCTCTCGGCTTGTCCATTGGTTTGAGGGTAGAAGGGGGTACTCAGCTTCACATTAGTACCAAGTCCTTTTTGGAACAACCTCCAAAAGTGTGAAGTACATTGCGTGCCATGATCTCATATGATAGAGCTATACACACCATGAAACCTCACCAACTCTTGGATATACAAGCTTGCATAATCTTTGGCACTAAAGGTTGTCTTGATCGGTAGGAAATAAGCCAACTTAGTCATCCAGTCAATAATAACCCAAATTGAATCAAATTGCCTTCGGGTCCAAGGCAAACCAACCACAAAATCCATGATCACATCTTCCCATTTCCAAATGGGAATCTCAATATCTTGGGCCAAACCACCAGGCCTTTGGTGATCTACCTTCACTTGTTGACAATTAGGGCATTCAGATACAAACTTGGCTATATCTTTCTTCATAACATGAAACCAATACACTTCCTTCAAATCCCGATACATCTTGGTAGATCCCAGGTGAATAGAATAATGAGAGTTATGGGCCTCACTCATGATCACCTTCCTAAGATCATTCACATCCAGAACACACAACTGATCTTGATATCGAAGCACACCATCTCCTCCTTAGGAGAAAACCTCTATCTTCTTTTTGGCAACCTATTTCTTCAACTCAACCAACGACTGGTCTAGATCTTTCTTAGCCTTAGCATCAATAACCACAGAAGATTCGACCCCATTATGAACATGAATACCACCATTATTAGAGTCGGCCAACCTAAGACCTAACCTAGCTAAACGGTGAACATCCTTTGCAAACTCCTTCTTCTCTTCTTCAACACGAGCTACACTTCCCATGGATAGCCTACTAAAAGCATCGACTACAACATTTGCCTTACCGAGATGTTATTACACACTCATGTCGTAGTCCTTAAGGAGTTTCAACCATCTCCTTTGCCTCAAGTTAAGATCCCTTTAGTGAACACATATTGCAAACTCTTGTGGTCGGTGAAAACATCAACGTGAAATGTCTCCAAATCATCAAAGCAAACACCACCACCGCTAACTCAAGATCATGACTCCAGGTTATTACGCTCATGCACCTTCAATTTCCTTGACGCATAAGCACACAACCCAACCTAATCTTAGAAGGGTCATAATACACCACAAACCATCTAAGCCATCTTGTAGGGTCAAAGTAGAGATTGATGTAAGCTGGTCTTTTACAGTCTGAACGATCTTCTCACATTTGTCCGACCATACTGTCACGACCCGGACCATGGGTCTAGGAGTGACATGGTGAATGGGAACCCGAGAGTTCCCAAATGAGCCTCAAAGTATCCTTATTCACATCATTAGTTTGGATTTAAACCTCTCATCGGTAAGATGGATTCACGTAACATGTAGTACATAATGACTAAGGGTTTGGTAAGTATGACTCACTCTATGGGGACAATTCAGGACATAGGATCTTTCACATCATAACATAAAATCACATCATAATACCCATAGTCAATCCACGTAATGATATCCAATAGATAGGCATATTCATAATCAAAGTCTCTGAATACAACACTTAGCATAGAAACGTAATTAGTCTACAAGATGTCCAAAAATGCTTCTCGTCATAAGATAGGAAAGGGACCAAGACATGTCGCAGGCTCACACTCAAAGTAAATAAAACAAACAAAGTATCATAGGTAGAGGAATGATGGTTTGTCCTTTAAATATAGGACTTACCACAGCAAGTGTCTCAAGATCCAAACTAGCCATCGTATGGTGGATGAAGATAGTCCTCGGTCCCTACATTGTTAGATCATGTAGGCAAAAAAGTATGTGTTAGTACGTTTGAGTTACTAAGTAAGCGGGCATTTTATGCATATGACTTATCAAACCAGCATTCATTGTTAGATGACAAGGGCACATAATATAGAAAGAGTTAGCAATGAAGAGTAATATAACAATCTGCCATGAAGTCCATGATGCATGAAATGCCATAATGCTCATATATATAGTGGATGTGGACTATAACTGACAAATCAAACTCATGCAAGCTATTAAATGAATTAGTCCGATGTAGACCTCTCATCGGTAAGAGAAGATTACTTGCCAAGGGTATTCTACACCACACCTTACATCTAGTCATTTTAGTGTGTTGGACAACTTCCTTATGATCCGGTCATTTCAGAAGGATTTCCAATATCATATCATATCAACGTGTAACTATTCCTTACGATGGAGCCATTTTGGTAATGGCTACCATATATCTATGGGGGAACATAGTTCAAGGAAAGGGACAAGACCCTTGGGGATAGCTCCGACGACCCCAATCTATCGGTGATAAGTCAAACATCCCACAAGAATATTAATATATATACATGCTTTCAAAAGACGCATAGTCCTTTCAAATCATTTGAATGCACATTTAGGCTTAAAAGTCAAACATTCTTCATAATCATTCATACTTGGGCCAAAAAGCCAAATTACATTTTAATTCATACTTTTCATGCAGAGGAATAGTTCATTTACTTATCAATATGGTGCAAGCACCCAATATGCTAAAAGATCCAATAACAATTGATATTTATGTGATCACAATCTTGTCATAACCATAATCTTATCAAAATCATATACATAAACATAATTGGGCTTAACCCACTTCATAATATCATAAAACCAATGCTCAAGAGCGCATATTCCATGAATGATGTGAGATTAGCATGGGCAATATAGATTCAATCTAAAATCAACAATATAATATGAAATTCATCAACGTCAGCCACATTTCCTATAGATAGCCTAATAAGAGCATCGATTGCAACATTTTCCTTGCTGAGATGATATTGTACACTCATGTCATAGTCTTTAAGGAGTTCCAACCATCTCTTTTGTCTCAAGTTAAGATCCCTTTGAGTGAACACATATTGCAAACCCTTGTGATCAGTGAAAACATCAACATGTACCCCATACAAATAATGTCTCCAAATCTTCAAGGCAAACACCACAGTAGCTAACTCAAGATCATGAGTAGGGTAATTATGCTCATGTACCTTTAATTGCCTTGATGCATAAGCTATCACCTTACCATGTTGCATAAGTACATAACCCAACCCAATCCAAGAAGCATCACAATATACCACAAATCCCTCTAAACCATCCGGTAAAGTCACAATAGGAGCCGATGTAAGCCAATCCTTAAAGGTCTAAAAACTCTTCTCTCACTCATCTAAACATACAAACTTGGTGTTCGTTTGAGTCAACTTGGTCAATGAAGATGCAATAGATGAGAAACCTTGCACAAACCTTCTATAATAACCAGCCAACACAAGAAAATTTCGAATATCTAAAGGAGTTAATGGTCTAGGCTAAGTCTTCACAGCCTCAGTCTTCTTCGGGTCAACCTTAATACCATTACTGAACACCACATGACCAAGAAAAGCTACCTCACCCAACCAAAACTCACATTTGCTAAACTTAGCATACAACTTCTTCTTCCTTAAAGTCTAAAGAACCAACCTCAAATGATCCATATGCTCACGCTCACTTCGGGAATAAATAAGGATATCATCGATGAAGATAAGCATAAGACAGTCAATGAATGGCTAAAACACCCAATTCATAAGATCCATAAACACGGATGGAGCATTAGCCAACCCAACATCACTACAAACTCAAAATTCCCATACCTAGTTTGAAAAGCCATCTTGGGAATGTCACACTCCCTAACCTTCAATTAATGATGACCCTAACAGAGGTCAATAATTGAGAAATGGGTGGCCCCTTGAAGTTGATCAGACAAGTCATCGATTCTTGGTAACAGATACTTATTCTTAATGGTTACCTTATTCAATTGCCTTTAATCAATGCACATCCGAAGAGAGCCATCTTTCTTTCTTACAAATAACACTAGAGCACCCCATGGAGATATACTTGGCGTAATAAAGCCTTTCTTCAACAAATCCTTCAACTGATCTTTTAATTCCTTTAATTCAGCTGGTGCTATATGATAGGGAGGAATTGAGATAGGTTGAGTATCCGGGAGAAGATTTATGCCAAAGTCTACTTCTCTTTCGGAAGGAATGCCGGGCAAGTCTTCGGGAAACATACCCAGAAACGTATTCACCATCAGAAATGGTTCAAGAGTAGGTGACTCAGACTCCATGTCCTTGACCCTCACAATATGATAGATACACCCATTCAAGATCATCTTTTGGGCTTTAAGGTAGGAAATAAATCGACCTTTAATAGCAGAGTCACTACCCTTCCATTCAAGAATGGGCTCATCCAGAAATTAGAACTTGACTTTCCGCGTTTTACAATCAAGAGAGGCATATGAAGCATGCAACAAATCCATCCTTAGAATCATTTCAAAATCAATCATCTCAAGTTTCACAAGATCACAGCAAAGATAGGGCAACCCGGATAAACGTTATGAGCAACAACACGTTCACCCATGAGAGTATAGACTGAAAAAGGCTCCCTCAAGATTTCAGGACTCAAACCAAACTTAACAACCAAAAGAGGAGTCACAAAAGGAAAATTTTCCGAACCAATCAAATCATAAGCATCAAAATCAACGACTTTTAACATACCAGTCACAACATCCAGAGCCTCCTCAACTTCCTGGCGTGCATGTAAAGCATAAAACCTGTTGTTTCTTAGGGAAATATTTTGGAGAGCTCTTTGCTGGCCTTAACCACCTTGAGCCAAATGACCTTGACCCTTCTAAAAAACCTTGGGACACTCAACAACTTAGTGGTTCTTATCACCATACCCATAGCACGCACCAAACTCCTTCCAACAAGCACCTAAGTGATTCTTTCCATATTTGTCACACTGGGGAAACAATGGCCCACCACCAACCGGTGCCTTAGAAGGAGGCACCCTAGATAAGTAATATAGTATACACAGACCACAACCCAATGACATACATCACAATAATCTTAAACTCAGATACTCACAACACTTTTTTCAAACCAGAATCAGATAGCTATCTAGCAAACCAGTACAGACTAGTGCATGTGACAACACAACTATGACAAGTAAGGCACTATCAACAATCCACAATCACTTAATAAGTCTAATGCTAACAATGCAATGCAAGTGTCCTCTCAGAAAGAAGTCCCATATTTATCTCTCAATGATGTTTTCATGTATAACCTTGGGACGAAGCAAAATCACTCACTTTCAAAAAGGATATTCATGCATCATGCCAAATAGCATAGGCTTGCCCCTATACACATGACTAAGAGCTTCAACTACTTGGACTACGATCACTGTAGGACTTTCTAGGATTGTAACATAGGCTCAGGGAGTTTTGGTATGGTTTTTGGAACATAGTGACTAAAGGACCTCCTTGACACTGTGCTTTCCTACACTTTTGCCCTACCAACTCTGTTATTTTCCATCTCACCTTCCCTTTTTCCTCTTTCATGATTTTCTAGGTGCTTTCTTTTCATTTTCAGCTTGCTATCTTGCCTTGGCAATTCATTTTTCTTTTTAATTCATAACTCATCACTTATTTTTTTGTACCCAATACATGATTTTTCTCCTTTTTCTCTGTATCACTAACTTCACCCTTATTTTTGTGTTTTGCCCTTACACCAGCCACCTTCAACTTAGTCTTTTGGCCTGAGTTGAGGTGCACAATATCCATCCTCAGAACCAGGGCCACTTATGGTAGCCACACTCAACTTAGGCTTTTTGCCTCAGTCAAGGTGGACTATATTCAAGGAAGGACCAGGGCTAGTTTCAGTATTTTACAGCTAACAAGGCTAGGTTAATTATGTATTTGCAAAGAATAGGTATATGTTAGGCTCAAATATTAGGATCAAGGGATATTTTACAAATTTGGTTGATCATTTAGGCTAAGTGGACTTTTTAATCACAAGATCCTTTCCTAATATATTTAATCTAAAATCTAACTTCGAGTAATAGCGAAAGTTCTGAATTAGCACAGAACACATAAATTTAGCAATTTAACCTCACCCTCTCATGGCACTGACTACATCATCAACAAAAGACTCTCAGATCATGATTTTATCTCTATTTATCCTCACTTATCAAAACAAGCATTGTAATCACACCTAAAATTCATGGTTGCTATCTAAACTAACTAATCAAAATTTTGGTGGGTATCATTTTTTCCAAAAAACAATGAACATGTTGTATGCCACATGTATTAGTACTATATGTTACAAATACTACCTAAACATCCTAAACGTATCGTTTTAATAGAAAGTAAATATCCATGAGGAAAAAGAACACATGCAAGAAAACCCCAGGATAAAAAATTGGGGTAGTTATGGACCCAATCTACTCAGACTTCACTGAGGCCCATAACTACCTGCAACCCATAGAAAAAGAGGTACATTGTCCCTAATGCATACAATTAAAGCAAAATTAAGTATAGGGGTAAACATTCATACCTGGGTGCCTAAGTGCAAGTATGTTGCTGAGTCTGACCACCCTCACTATGCGTAGTTGTCTTCTCACTAGTAACACTCTGTCTGGAGGGGCTAGCACCCCTCAAGCTCTTTTGTTCTCGAGCCTATCATCTCTCCTCCTCCTGTCTCGACTCTCTCAAGATAAGCTCGAGCTCCTCCTCCTCAATCAACCTCACTCATGAGTGTTTGACATCCTCATCATCATCTGTGCGGGGTCTATTCCCGTGGGAAGGCTAGACAAGCTTATCATAACAAAATGATCTACCATTGGTACCGGAGTGTGGTCTCTGGTAGCATCACCAGTGCCAAAAGTGTTGTTATCATATCATCCCGGAGATGCTGGATCTCCATCTGGATGGCCATCAAGCCTGCTGGTCATGTTGAACTCAGGCTTTGCTATAACTTTTCCTCGAAGATGTCAATATGGACATCTATGGCAGAAAGGCGGTCCTGAATAATGGGAATTGTGTATGCCTGCATGCGATCCTCTGAATCGAAAATCGCTTGGCAGACCTATGGCCTAATCTGCTGAACTAGATGAGTCAACTAAATCTCAACATGACGTAAACCATGCCCACGGGTACATCCTGTGATGACATGACCTATGGTATAGGGATAAAGGTAGTGGGCTCCATCTCCTCGGGCTGTGGGGGCCTATCCTCAGTAGCAGCAGAAGTGGTGGTGGTGGCACTAGGGCAAACATCTTTAGCATAGGAGAAGACTGGTGTTGTGATCACCAGAGTACCACTGAATTCTCCTAATCCTTGATCACGGTGGCATCTAAAGTGCGCTGGGCCTCGATTAGCTAGTCCTGCTGGTGAAAGCTCTCCACGCTTGACTCTAGACAGAGCATGTATATCAAGCATGGAAAAGGAATGGAGGTGGACCTCTTCATGGCGGCCTCATGAATCTGCTCGGCAATGAGGCAGGCCCAATCAATCTGATGACCAGCCAAGATGCTGACAACTAGTATTGCATGCTCCGACATCAAGGTATTATTAGCAAGTGTCTGTCGGATACATGATATGACAATTGCCTACCGAAAGTTGGAGGTGAAACTGGGCGAAGCCTTGACAATAGGCTCTAAGTGAGAGGCAACCCATGCAAGTTTCGAACTCTGATCAGCAATATATGCGCCACCCATCTCATCAAGCTGGCTCTGCGCTATGGATCAGTTATCACCAGCATGTCCCTCATTTACCCCACTTTATAGTCGTTCTCAGTTGTGGATCGGGGGCAGGGAACTATAGCCCAAATAACATGCGACGGATGGTGGTCTTCGAGATATCCACCCGCTGGCCCCTCACTGTAGTCTTGTCAGTCTGGGCTGAGCGAGGGGCTTCTTCCCCTTGGGAAGACTACTGTGAATAATGCCTGCATAAGACCAATATAACTCCCTCACCATGGTCAGGGAGTATCATCCGAGTGATTGGGTTAGACACTGGAGGCCGTATCTTATCATCGTGTCTTTGAGATCGGTAAAACTATCAAGTCTATTTAGGATGACTTGAGGCTCCTCATAAATCGAGTGGGCTGGCTTTTCTCGCTCTATATTCTGCATATCTTCGACAAAATGTCCCGCATGCCCTCGATACACCATCGACTAGTAAGAGCGTTTGGTGGAGAAGATGATGATGATCGAGGTACTGCGAGGACTTCGTCTTAAATCCGTTGTCGGAGCCTGACTTAGATCTGGACTCCTCTCTTAATGGAGTCATCTGAATAGACTTGCTCCTACCATCGTCTTCCTTATCAGACTGGGAGTACAAATGATATGAGTCTGCGCCTGCCCAGCCTTGGTAGCAACACTCGTCTGAGGTCTAGTAGCCTCCGGGTTTAGATGGATGCCAAGGTCCTCTAGTGAACCACTCAATGCAGGGGTCTGCTCATCTTCCTATGTCTCATCTCTGAGCCTCCTCTATAGGGCCCTGATCTCATCACGTTTTACCTTCGGGGCCTTAGTAACTGAAAAATGAACATTTAAGCACTAAGGTTAGCCTTATAGGTCAAGAGATGAAATGCAAAAACAACTTGAACTTAGCTGCAGAAAGGTCTACGCAAGCACATCTATGGGCCATAGTGGAAACTATGGGCCATAAAAGGCTATCGTAAAACAATGATCACAAGAATTTTTATTCATTGGAAGTGCCTACGAGACTAGATATGACTCGTAGAATATTTTACGAGTCATAGAGGATTCCAGTGTCTGAATTTATTTCAGGTAGGAATCTACGAGACCATTCTATGGTTGTAAAGTGTTCTATGACTAGTAGAAGGTTTTATCTAATGGGTAATCAAAAATTTCAAATTTCTGGAATCTTGTACGAGGGGCAACTACGACTCATGGAATGTTCCTCGGGTCTTAAAAACCACCTCTAGACTAAAAAAATCAATCACCTGAGTTTCTAAGTCCATCACAATGGATCCCCATACGACTTCTTTTCAATTGTATTCTAACAACATCAAAGTAAAACACCCACATCCACATTATTTTCACACAACAACCAATTCCCAAACATGCTACTCAACACATGTACCTCATCGAAATTAATTAGACATGCTTTCTCAATCCTTCTGACACCTGTGTGAATGATTTTATTATCAAAATTATGCACCCATGTTATCACACATCGAATATCACACATACGGTCGTTTCAATTACATGGTGGATGATTATATGGGCAGCAAAGATACATCAATCAAACATGGAAAACGACAACCAAACCACATTCCAGTTCTATACACATATTCAAACATGGACAACTATAATTCATTTATCATAATTACTATTTTCACACACGGGTTCATGTCTACAACAACCATTCCCCATATAATTTCCAATTTAACCCTAAAAATATAGGTAAACTAAAGGTATTTGGGTAATTGAGAACTTACCAATTTGTGTGATTATATTGTAGAAGATGAAGGAGGTGGTGGGACACTAAACCCTAGGTCGCCAAAAACTCTTGCTAGAAAACAGAGGAAAGATCGCCGTCGGTGGTCGGAAGTTTGGGGTGGGGGTAGGGCCTGACACACTTTGTAATTTAGGGATGAAATAGGGTCAAAGTAATTTGACCCCATTATTTATACTTTGACTGTGTCAATTTAAATCTGATGGGACTGGACTCTACAAAACCCCGATTACGGGCTGTAGAGTGTTTTGCGGCTTGTGAACTATGGTTTCGTGGAACATCCAAACCCTAGTTTTTAAGATTGAGTTTCACGGACTAGTCTATGAGTTGTAAAGTGAAGTGCGACTTGTAGAGTTGGTCGTAGAGACCTTAACCCTTAGAAAATTTTCAGAAAATTACCTGTGGCCCACGAGCCCCATTCACAACCCATAGGTTTATCTACGAATCATAAAGTTGGCTCGTGGACTAGAGTGCACAACTTTTTGCTAACTTGAAATGTCTACGAGATGGTGAATGGGTCGTAAAATGGTTTATGGTGTGTAGAACCAGTCATAGAGGCACTTCTTGATGCCTTTCTAAGCCAAGATTGGCTAACTTAGCCATGTACCTGCATATTCTTCATAGAACACACTGTTACTGTCACGCCCTAAGTGCCATTAAGGCGGATTGGCACCCATTGCTAACAAGGATCGGGAGACCCAACATATAACTATGCACTTGCTATGAACATTTAAGAGGTTTCCATATTCAACTTGCTGTCAAAAGAAAGTAAACTGTATTAACAAGCCAAAGGTAAATGCATAAGACTAGGTCGTTGGAGCCACGATGTCTATAGTACACTACTTGACCATACTTCACTTTACATGGTCTTCAAAGCCTCTAGGTAAGGAAAAATATCTATATGGGTCGGGACAGGCCCCGCCTCATGATCAACTATACAATACAAAATATAGGCTCTACACACACAAGCCCCTAAGCAACCTGGAGCTCAGTAACAGCGGCTGGAAGTCCTGTACTCCTACTGGGGAGATCTAGTAGTGCCTGTACCTGCAACATGAAATGCAGGTCCCCCATAAGGGACGTCAATACGAGATAATGTACTGAATATGTAAGGCAGGAAATACTGTACATGAAATAAGAACTCAAACGAAATCACACAATGGCTTGTAAGGATAAAAAGACCACCTTTAGTCATACTATGGAATTATGTACTTTATGTCTTTTTATTACTTTACCTTTCTTTACTGTATAATTTGTGCACAATATATCATGTAAATGACCAGCTGATCAGTGGTAAATCAATATCGAGATCGACCCATGCTAGGCTTTCCTTTCACCCCTGGGATACCCCCCGTAATATGGGATCGACCCACGCTAGGTGATTCTTCCACCCCTGGGATACCACCCATTAATAAGCAACTGTGAGTTATTCTTTATTTACTTTTGAGATGATTCTTTTGGTGGTCATAACATTTAGAGCTGTAAGAGTATAGACATGACATGTGACATATAAACAACCATACAAGATAATACCATAACGAAAAGAGAGTTACACAAATAATGAAACGTGTAGGAGGTTAAACAACACATGGACTTTATTCGGTAAAAAAGAACTCATGTATCTTGGCATCTAAGTACGTATGCAGATTTGATAATGGCTATGTATGGGAACATATGAACATGGTAAAGAGTGGAGACACAGTTATTAGTTATGCCGGAGTTGGTAAGTGCCTTTATGTACCAAGGAAGAACCTAGATTTCATGCCAAGTAATAGGAAATCAAGTAGCCTTACATACCTCGTTGTACTATGTCGTTATTACCTCGGAGTAGTATCCTTTTCCTCCAAATACTTATTTACAATATAGTAGGTGATAAAACTAGTATAAGCAACTAATAAACACATCTTGGTAGTCCAATTCCACCCAAAAGTAATATCCGGGCAGCAAGCTCGTAATTAGCAACCAAAGAGTATTCTTTATATATTTCCACTCCTAATCGTATTTTCTAATACACATCCTCATATACATATCATATCTAGCTTGTTTTAGTCCCATAATAGTGTTATAACAGCTCATAAAGTACAACATACAACAATTCTACACAACACGCAAGTAGGCAACGTAGCATTACGTCCTTTCGCTACATTTCAGCGTCAACCATTCCCAATACGTTTCAATCCCCAACCAAACTGTCCTCAACATATTTACACACAAAAACAGTCCTAAAACAGTCTTGAAATAGTCCCCAAGTAGATGGAAAACATGAGGCAACAATTCCCAATATTCAGTCCACAAATGCTTACTAAGAGTGCAATTAAGATATCATATAAGAATTCATTTTCGCGGAAGATAAAAATAGTCCAGCAACCTTCTTACATCACTACAGAACCAAGCCTTGTTAAAAGCAAAAATACTACTTCATAATCCAGTCAACCAACAAGAGAAAAGTCTCTTAATAAACAAGAAAAATGGACAACAATCTTTGGAACACATGCTGTCCCAAATTCCTGCACAAGTACAACCAGCAAACTTTCATGTTTTTCATGGAAATATTATACCAAACCATACGTATTTTTACTTACCTTAGCCCTCAAGGATTAGGTGCTCTTCAAGAACCCTAAAGGTGTGCCTTGGATGCTTTACAAAGTGAAGAGAGAGCAAGGAGAAACTTGGAAAGAAATCTGATTTTTGGCTTTGTATAAATGACTTGAAATTGCTGGCTTTTGATCCCTTTTATAGGGCCACTTTTGGGCGACTTTCTTTTGAATTTCAAGCCTTACTTTATTAAGGTGGTGATGCAGCAACTTGGCCGTTTCACTTGGGCCTTATTTGGCTTCAATTGGATGGGCTTTCCTGCAAATATTTCTCTTTTACACCCACTTAGTTTGGGCCCTATTTATGAATTGGGTTGTGAATGTAATTTGGCCCTTTTCCTATTCATCTTGGCTGAAAATGTTGCCCCTTTATGATGCCAAACCATGGGCCCAAATGACATCCTTAACTCGGAGTTTATTCTTTATCGGACTTGAATAAATTCGGTGTTGGGCCTCGTCTCCGTCTACCTAGCCTATTTAAGCTAAGCACGTGGGTGACTCACCTGCTAGCTTTCTAAGTCCCACAAGCACCTCACTTCTTTCACTTCATTTAAGGTTACGATCTCCTCAATTTGACTTAAAACTTAAATACACTCGGTCATCTTGAGCGTTAGACATACGTATAGTCCTCTAATCTAAAATTCAAGCATTTGTTAAAAATGTGTGCCGATTTGACCCTGCCATATCATGTTTCATATGCATTGGATTAGTACATGTAAGATGTGGGGTGTTATAGTTACCCTATATGCAACCAGCCTAATGTCCAAGATTAGAACCAAAACACAAGAAAATAACCTACCTATGAGTCCATAAACTGAAAATAAAGCTATACTACAACTATTACATCAAAACCCTTGGGTTTCCTCCCGATTAGCCTAATTTATTATCGTGGCACGACTTGGAAAAATTGGTTACACAGACTTCACCAATTACCCAGAGTTCATTCTTCAAATCATCTGGCGTCTTCTTATACTGATAGATTTTAAAGACAACCTCTTCGTCCTTCAATCTGAACCTGAGTTGACTGACTTCCATATCCATTAGTGCTCACCTAGTGGCCCGGATCGGTCTTCCCAAGATGATTGGGACGTCAAAGCCGAATTTGCAATCTAGGATCACAAAGTCTCAAGGAATATGAACTTCTTAACTTTAAGCAGCACATCATATAATATCCCCATAGGCCTTTTCACCGTATGATCAGCTATCAACAACCCCATGCTCATCGGAGTAAGGGCTCCTAATCCTAGCTTTTTGAAGACCGCAAGAGGCACCAGATTAATGCTGGCACTTAGATCACATAGTGCTCTTGTGAACTCCACATCTCCATGGTGTAGGGTATGGTAAAAGTGCCAGGATCTTTTCGCTTTTGGACAAAGGACCTTGTAGCAATTGCACTGCAATGCTGAAGCTCTAGGAGAGCTCCTGACTCATAGTGCACTTCCTCGTAAGTAGGTCCTTCATGTACTTTGAATACACTGGCATCTTCTCCAATGCCTTAATGAGAGGGATGTTGATGGAGAGTTGTTTCAACATGGAGAGCAAGTGTTTGAACTTACCTTTCTCCCTCTTTTTGATTTTTTGAGAGAAAGGAGGAGGAGGCCTAGGAATGGGCTTCAACTTCTGTAGAGCATCAACAACTTCATTCACCCTATCCTTGCTACGATCATCTCCTATGACTCCATCATTGGCCGCAACTGTCTTCTCTCGAACATTATCCTCATCAACTGGCATAGGCGGATCAATGGTGCTCTTGCCACTACGAGTAGTAACCGCCATACATTGCCCTTTATTCTTAGGGTTCATAACTATATTGCAAGACAGTGTACCCCTTTGACACTGATCGATTTGAGTCGACACTTCACCAAGCTGCTGCTCAATTTGTTTGTTAGCAACAAAGTAAGACTCAATTTTCTGGTTAATACTAGAGATTTTAGATTTCATCAGCCTCAAAGTCTCATCCGGTATCTCAGCTTTCTTTAATAGGCGATCAAATATCTCCTCAATTCTTGAACTACTTGCAATTGTATCACGGTTATGTGGTGGCACATAGGGACCATTTTTGTAACCATCTCTGCGACCCCAATCTGCATCTCTCTTTAGACCACTGTTATGATCATAGTATCCTCCGTGGTTGTCCCTGAAAGCTCTATCTCTATTGATGCTCTGACCTTGGTTCCTTGACCTTTCCACCAACAGTCCTGATTAGACCCTTGGGCGTTAGTCTGGAAACCCCGTCTTATCAACAACAAAATAGGATTCCGCCTCATAGTAAGACTCATCATACGTGGGTGCATGTGGAGGCTAATAAACTATTGCATTGACTCGCTCCTAATTCTACTTCATCATCACCTCCATGCCTATGCAAATTCAGGCAAGATCTTGAATAATCTCTTCATTGATCTTAGCTTTCTCTGAACCAACACTGACAATGCACGAACGTTTGATAGATTCTCTGCCCTTCTGCCCCCATGCATGATTGGTCTTGACCATTTTTTCCATTCTTTCTACAATCCTTGCGAATGGCTGATCTAAGAATATGCCCCCATAATAGTATCAACAAAAGCCTGACTGTTTTCTTCAAGGGCACGGTAAAAGATCTCCACCTAGACATCATCGACTATCTTGTGGTATGGGATACTCCTTAAGTATTTGGTGAAATGCTCCCATGTAGTACTGATCGATCACTAGAAAGTTGCTCAAAGTTATTTATCTGGTCTTTCAACTTGAGCTTCTTAGACCTCGAGAAGTACCTCTCCAAGAAGGCCCTCTACAATTCAATCCAGCTGGTGATCGAACTCTGTGGAAGCTCAGATAGCCATAGGGATGCATTTCCTGTAAGAGACAATGGGAAAACACGAAGTCCCACAACATCCATGGACAAATTATGTGTTTCCATTACACTCTTGTAGACGAATGCAACATTGCATAGATGGCTATGGGTTTCCGATGGTAAGCCCGTAAATAGCCCACAGTTCTGCATCATCTGAAGCAACCCACTCAAAATGACAAACTTTGTGACAACTGGTAGTGGTGGAAACACGATAGCTCCCGTCACCTCCATAGCCATATTGATTCCACTGATAAACAATGGCATTAAAATCCTGTGGCTGTGGAGCAATGTCCTCAAGAGGAGGTGGGTTCTCATGATCGACGTTCTCATTCTCATTCTAGTTCAGAGATGCATTATCCGCGTTGTTAGCATTATCTTGGGCCATTTTTCTTACTGTTTTCTGGATCTCTAGGTCAAACGTAGTCAAGGGATTACCTAGACTTCGTGTGTTGGGCATACGCTACACTTACACCCTAAAAAAGAACAAAAACAACAAAAAATGTAAAATGAAGGAAATAAAGTTAACAACTAAATCACTTTTGAATTAAATAACTCTAGCCATATTCCCCGACAACAGCACCAAAATCTTGATGTTGCCCAAGTTACATCTCATTTTTTGAGGATAACGCGGTCGTTGTTAAGTAATAGAAACTAACCAAGGTTAGGGTTGAACCCAAGGGAATACGTAGACTCAAGAGAATTCAATCAATTTGAGTAGTCAACCAACTTACTTCCCCAAAGGGGGGGGGGTTTACAATAATTAGTAGGAAAGTAAACCTACAAAACACATGAGTCAAATCAATATGGAGAGAAACTAGGATATTGTGTTCCCATTAGTCCCTAACTTAGTATCATTGGATGATAACCTAATTCATTTCTAGTGTGTAACATGTAGGACCATAAGTTAAGTTCACAAGACCGTTTGGTCTAGGCGAGAGATGAATTTGACAATATGACTTGGCCTATCTCCGTAGTGTGCATTACTAACCCTTACCTACTAGTCAAAGTACAACCTCCCCTTGGCCCAGTTTGATTGATTAGACGAGAACACATCAATCGAATCTTGTTAATTAATCTCTTTTCTTATTCATTACTACCTTGGTCCAATCAATAACACTAAGTGGGTTCTAATGTTGGCCACCATGAGAAAACATGCAAAACAAACAAAATTAATTAATACATGCATACACTCTTTTCAAGAATTATGAATTATCAGGTTTTACCTTGTTACTTCTTCTTGCTTCCCACAACCCTAGTTGTGGACTTAGCTACTCATGATTTGTGTAGATGCAAGACTTATGAATTGGAATAACATAATAGAGCACTTACACAATTGAATTAAGAACAATAAAATCCAAACTTCAAAAAGAATCACAAGATTAAAGATCAGATTAGAGTACAAGTGTTCTCAAAACATTCCAATGTTACATCTACTCAATCTCATTGTTTTTCCTCTCTAGCTCTCGGGTTCTCTATGTACTATACACCTCCTCTATAAAATATAACCTAAAAACCTATTAATAATATTTAAAATATGAGTATAAACAAAATAGAATAGCTGGGTCGACACACCTCACGAACTGTTTTATGGGTCGTATTGCGTTCCATGGCCCGTAGTCAGGGTCTCGTGTAGTGCTTCTGAAAAACTGGACTTCAAGTCTATGATACCCTTGTACGACTCGTAAAATGGTTTACAACCCGTAGTAGGGTTTCGTCTGATGAATATTCATAATGTTCCTTATCTCTGATCCTCAGGACACGAACCATATTCTACGACCTCATAAATCAATTCACGATCCATTTGCATGTTCTTTTAATCAACTTCAAAAAATCTGCCCCTCACTGAAATCGTCCACGAAACTTACTTCATAGCCCGTAGTGTGACCTGCCTATAAAGGGTCTCGTACTACATCAATATCAGCAACGTCTTTACTTTATTCCAAAAATCAAGGCTAACCCTGGAATCCTGTAAATATAACATAAAAAACATAAAACCAACTAACATCGCATTGAGAACACACAAAATTAAAAGTTTTAAGCATCAAAAGTGTTGTATTTTTTATAGCACATCACCTTGGAAGATAGGACTCACCACAATGAGTATCTCAAGATTCGATCTAGCCATCAAATGGTGGATGAAGGTAATCTCTGGTCCCTACATGAGTTAGATCATGTAGGCAAAAGTATGCATTAGTACATTTCAATATACTAAGTATGGGGGCATACAATGTATATGACTTATCAAACCTTCATTCAATAATAGATGGCAATGGCACATAATATCGAAAGAGAGATATATAGTAAAGAAAAATAATATAAAAATTATGCCATGAAATACATGATTCATGAAATGCCATAGTTCTCATATAAAGTGGAGATGTAACCATAACAGACATATCAAACTCATGCAAGCTAATTCATGTAGACCTCCCATCGGTAAGAGAAGATTACTTGCCCAAGGGTAATCTACACCACACCTTTCGACCCAGTAATTTTGGTATGATGGACACCTTCCTTATGACCTGGTCATTTCAGAAAGATTTCCAATATCATATCATATCATATCATATCAATGTGTAACCCCTCCTTATGATCCGGTGATTTTGGAAATGGCTACCATATACCTATGTTGGCACATAGTTCAAGGAAAGGGAGAGTACCCTTGGGGATAGCCCTGACGCCCCCAATCCATCAGCACTAAGTTATCATTCCACAAGAAATAATTATACATATATATATGCTTTCAAAAGAGGCACAATTCATTTCAATGCATACTTACGCTTAAAAGCTAACCATTTTTCATAATCGTTTACACTTGGGCTCAAAAGCCAAATAACATTTCAATCTATTCTTTTTATGCATAGGAATATCTTATTCACCATAACAATACGGTGTAAACACCCAATATGCTCAAAGAGACAATAACAATAGACATTTATGTGATCACATTCTTGTCATAACCATATATGTGAACTTAACTCACCGAAATCATTTTTCATAAAACATATGTGAGCTTAACCTACCGGTAATATCATAAAATCCAATTCTCATTAATGCATATGCCATGAATGATATGTGAATAGCAATGTGCAACAAAGATTCAATCTTAAATCAACAATTCAATAAGAAATTCACGTAAATCCATAAGTAAAATGCACATTCAAATCACAACTTAGATTATCCATGCTCAAGTCAAACTTTAAAGGGATAATGCATATTCAAATCTTCAAAATAATCATGTAATTCAACATATTAGGGTTTAAATCAGTTTAAAAATCAACAACAAAGCATGACCTATACTTCAATTGAATTTGATAAACAATAATCTTCAAAACCCATAATTAAAGTAAGCTTAAATTCCATAAATCAAGTGTAAAAAGAGTTTGGGTCTTCTTGGTCGAAAGGGACCAAGAATCCCACATACCTAAGTTCACCAAGATGAAGTAAGAAGAATTTGATTAAGATTGAAGTCCTTCCTTGAATCCCAGCTAATTCTCCACTAGAGTCTTTGAGAGGAGTTTTTAAGAGACTTGAATGTAATTCTAAGTGTGAGAATGAATTTGAATGAGAGGAGAAGAGTATAGGTCATTTGAATGTCTTTAGATAGCTTAGAAAGTCACAAAAGACCCTTAGGAGAAACCATAATTACGAAAATGCTATTAATGAAATGAGTAGAAAAATGTTGCTATAGGTCCCGTGGGAGGATATACGGCTCGTTCCAAGGTATATGATCCGTGTGCCCTTCCGTGATCCAATACTTAGAAAAATTTCCATTGATGAATGTCTGAGATAGTAATTCCATATCTAGAAAAATTGCACACTATCATCTATATATGGGGTTCACGGCCCGCGAGAAGTCACACGGACCGTGTGGCCTCCCATGAAGCTTTACTTAGAAAATTTCTTTGTTGATAAATTTCCAAGACAATGATCCAATACATAGAAAATTTCCACTTGGACACCCATAGGTCCATGTGTCAAGTGCCTTGGCCAAAATGTAGATTTTCAAGGACAAGGCCCTCCACACGGTCCACCACATATCCCGTGATGCCTCACACGGACTGTGTGGGGTTCATGTAAGGTGAACCATGGTATTATACTTCACATAAATGCCAAAACTCTACACACAAGGCCAAGGGCCACCTCAAGGCACCACTACACGGTCCGTATACCTTCATAGGCCCGCAGAGGTTTCCTGAAGTGCCACCTTAGTAAAAAACTTTCCAGAACCAAATTTCCAAGCTCTTGCATAATCTCCTTATTTACTTTATCTTTCTCCGAACTAATATAGAAAGCACACAAGATTTTTGTAGAGGACCTATCTTTCGATCCCCGTGCACAATTTGTCTTGATCACCTTTTCTAGCTTCTCAGCTACCCTTGCAAATGGTCGATCTAAAAACATTGCACTCATGATAGTATCAGCACATGCTTGGCTATTCTCATCCAGTGTACGGTAGAAGATCTCCACCAAGTTATCATCAACTATTTTGTGGTTAGAGACACTTCTCAAACACTTTGTGAACCGCTCGCATGTGGTACTGATCGAGTCACCAAGAAGTTGCTCGAAGTCATTGATTTGATCTTTCAACTTAAGCTACTTTGATCTCAGGAAGAACCTCTCCAAAAAGGCCTTCTGCAACTTAGCCCAACTAGTGATTGAACTCTGCAAGAGATCGAATAGTCATAGGGCTGCATTGTGTGTTAGAGATAATTGGAAGACACGAAGCCCAAAAACATCCATACATATTCTGGGTTCCCATTACACTCTTAAAGACAAACACAATGTTGTGTAGATGGCTATGCAGATCCTCTGATGGTAGGCTCGCAAACAACTCACAATTTTGCAGCATCCGAAGAAACCCACTTGAAACCATGAACTTTGTGTCATCTGGTAGTGGCGGTAACATAATAGCTCCAGTACCATCCACAGCCATAGGATTCAGCTGATATTAATTCCACTGATAAGCTTTGGCGTTGAAATCCTGTGGCTGTGCATCAATATCCTCAAGAGGAAATGGGTTGTTTTCATTCTCATTCTCAATTTGGTTCTGATTCAGAGCTGCATTAACGGTGTTGTTTGCATTATCTTGGGCCATCCTTATCGATCTTCTCTAGATCTCTAGGTCAAATAGAGTCAAGGGAATGCCTCAACTTCACGTGTTGGGCATACACTACGCCTGCATGCTGAAAGAAAAAAATAAACCAAAATGTACAATAAGGGAAATAAGGATTAACTCCCGAATTACTCAAATTAAATAAGTTTAGCCATATTCCCTAGAAACGACACCAAAATCATGATGTCGCCCAAGCTTCACCTCCTTTTTGAAGGATAAAGTGGTCATTATCAAGATATACAACCTAAACGAGGTTAGGGTTGATCCCGCAGAGAATATGGTAGGCTTAGAAGAATTTAAAGTGATTCAGACGGATTAACCTACTTATCTCCCTAAAAAGGGGGGGTTATAAAAATTATGGAAAAGTAATCCTAAACTAAGATAAGTGAGAGATCAGTATGAAGAGTAACTAGGGTGTTGTGTTCCCCATGATTCCCTTACTTGGTATTACTAGATAATTGAATTCTCTTCTAGTGTGTAGCATGTAGAACGGTAAGTTAAGTTTACCAAACCCTTTAATCCAGGCGCTTCACTACATGATTTGATCCATCCCCGCTGTGTGACATTACTAACCCTTACCTATTGTCTTAGTACAACCTCCCCTTGATCCAGTTTACTTGATTAGATGAGAAACATCAATCGAATAATCTTAATTAATCTATTTTCCTATTTATTACTACCTTCATCCAGTCTGTAACACTAGGCGAGTTCTAAGGTTGGCCACCATTAAAAAACATTCAAACTAAAGAGAATTAGTTAATACATGCATGCACACTTTCAAAGAATTATGAATTATCGGGTTTTGCCTTGTTAGTTCTTAATGGTTCCCATAACCCTAGTTATGGATTTAGATACTCATCATCAATGTAGATGCAAGAATCATGAATTTGAATAACATAATTCAAAACTTACACAATAGAATTAAGAATAATAAATCAAAGCTCTTCACCAAGAATCACAAGATTGAATTAAAGACACAAAATAATGTTTCAAAACTTTTCTCTCAAGTGTTGTACTATTCTATAATGTTCTCTATGAAAAATAATCTAAACAACCTATTCATGGTATTTAAAATACAAAACCAAAACGAATTAGAAGAACTTTGTTGACATGATCTTCGGGCACTTCTACTAGCCGTATAAAGTTCTACGACCCGTAGTCAGGGCTTCATGGACTTCATCTTTAATTATGGGGTTTACTTCTATGAGATCTATCACTGGCCATATAAAGTTAAACTGTCCGTAAGGGGTTTCATCTGATGACTTTTCAGCAAATCCCCACTTTTTTGATCCTCAGGGCACGACACTAAGTCTATGGCTCGTAGAAACATTTACGAGTCATCTGCATGTTCGTAGACTTAACTTCAGAAAATCACCCTTCACTGGAATTTTGTACGAAACTAACTCTATGGCCAGTGGAATTTTCCATGATCCATAAAGGGTCTCATAAAACCTCAAATTCTGCAATATTTGTACTATTATATAATGTTCTCTATGAAAAATAATCTAAACAACCTATTCATAGTATTCAAAATACAAAAGCAAAACGAATTAGAAGAACTTTGTTGACAGGATCTACGGGCACTTCTACGAGCTGTATAAAGTTCTACGGCCCGTAGTCAGGGCTTCATGGACTTCATCTTCAATTCTGGGTTTACTTCTATGAGACCTATCATTGGCCATATAAAGTTTTACGGCCTGTAAGAGGTTTCATCTGATGGCTTTTCAGCAAATCCCCACTTTTTTGATCCTCAGGGCACGACACCAAGTCTATGGCTCGTAGAAATATTTACGAGTCATTTGCATGTTCGTAGACTTAACTTCAGAAAATCATCCTTCACTGGATTTTTATACAAAACTAACTCTACGCCAGTGGAATTTTTCGTGATCCATAAAGGGTCGCGTAAAACCTCAAATTCTGCAATATCTGCACACTTAGCCCAAAAATTATGCCAACCCTGTGATCTTGCAAAACAAACACAAAAACACATCAAATCTACTAACATTGCTTTGATAACACACAAAATTCCATGTTTTAAGCATCAAATGTGCTATATTTTGACAACACATCAAGTCCCCAAAATCCACACAAGTATATACAATGGACAAGGGATAAGGACTGCAACACTAACACTCAATAAAATAACATCTTGTGCACATAAATGTCACACCATAGGCTTGCCTCTATTTTCAATCAACATTGGCTCAACTCTATTTTGTTGGAAACCTCAAAGGGCATTTAAGGTTTGTAATGTTGGCTTAAGGGTAGTGTAGGATAGAATTCCGATAATAGTGACTAACCCTCCTTAAGCTCTACATACAACATTCATTCTTTTCAAATTTTCCACTTTTTATTTTCGCATTTCAACCCTTCATTTTCACTTAGGTTCCCTACTTGCAACCATTTTCAATATTTTGGAAAATATTTTTTTTTCATTCAAGCACTTTTTCTTCATTTTCTTTTCATTTTGAAAGCACTGTTTTTCTTTTCTTTTCTATCCTCCATTCATATTTTCTTTTTCCTTTTCTTTTAACAAGCCCCCAAGTGGTAGACACCCTTCCTTTTTCTCCTATATAACCCCTAACTTAGGCTTAAAGCCTCAATTGTCACAAACATGCAAAACTCAAGGGGGGACAAGGGTTCAATAGAGGTATATCTTTTCAAAAAAGTTCAAAGCTTGTAATTTAGGTTGCCAATAGAAAGGATTAGACTCAAAAGGGATACTAGGGATAAAATCAATTCATTTGATGGCTATTTAGACTAAGTGGACTCCATTTAAACCAAAGAGGGCCTAAGATCATTTTTCCAACCAAAATCTATCAAGACCGACATCTCAAGACCAACAAGGCAAGTTCTAGGTGACACAAGTGCACACAGTGGGTAAATCAAAAACTCACAACACACATGACATGCAAATTAAACCAAAAAGGATCAATTGAACTCTGAAGTCAAGCACAAGGGACTAATTTTTCAAATATATCCATCTAGCAAGGACGAGTCACAAAAAGAGTCAAATTGTTGTCGCAAAATCATCCCAAATCCATTTAACTTTCAAACATAGGAGGGGTATGCCTTTTTTATAATCCACAATACTTGACTAAATATATTGGCACCAAACAAGTCACAATCCCAATGTATATCTCCAACAAGAGTCAATGGCTACTTAGACTTCACCAAAGAATATATTCTACTCATGCACTCAATCAACGATTTTCCCTTAAGATTGCCATCACTCAATCTATCACCGGGAACCATCAATTTACACACACAATTAAAATGAAGAATACGAAGCTACCAAATCTAATAAAATAGGTAAACCCAAACACAATATATACAAGTCCGACAAGGGCATGACATAATCAAAATAAATAACTAAATTTGATCAAGTCATAGGAGCACCCCAACTACAAATGTATTGTGACCTCACAGTGCTACTATAAAGTAAAAGAAGAGACAAAGGACTCCCTAAAATGATCACTTGGCATTCTAGCCTTCACCTCTCCACAGTTGGTTCCACAGTATCAACATAAAATTCGGCTACTATGGTGCAATAGACTCTAACTAGCTCCTTGACAAAACATATCTGATCTGGAGCTTTAGTTTTCTTCCCTCACCTCTAGCAGGATTTGATTTTAATGAAGTGTGTCGTCAACATCCATTGTCAACCAGTTAGACCTACAGTCAAAGTCACATGACAAGAACATCTTATAGAAATTTTAAATCATGCAGTAGGAGGCATTTAGATCAAAAGAGCCAACTGGATAGAGTTCAGATTAAGCAGTGAATTGTTGCTATTTCTGAACAGTGACATAATGTACTCTGAATCTACACTTACACTAGCACATTTTTGGAGTTCAAAGAACTCTAGGTTTTCATGTTCGTGGAAGTTTTCCAGCATTCACGGAAGGCCAATTATTCCCTGAACAGCACCATCGCGGTATAATATCCACGTTCGCGGAGAGCAACAGTCACCAACATTACATTCCAGATTTTATAGAGGACTTCTTTCCAAACACATGACAGACACACATTCACATCCTTGTTTTGAAAAAAAACATCACCCTAAAATCTATCCCCAACAACATACAATCACTACGCAAATGACAAACAACAACTTAACATCAAAATCCACTTTATTTTCAACATTTAGGCCCACAAACCTTCTCCTAAAGTACCTATTGGTATAGTACCTTAGTAATAGAAAGATGATTCCAAGAAAACAACAATGGACAAGACTATCTTGGTGCGAAAACATCACAAGCATGGTGAGAAAGGTCAGCAAAGAAGTAACACCGATGTCAGGGAGTTTCATTGTTGCACAGATTGCCAACTAGGAACAAGAGTGAAGGTAGAGTGAGATGCACATACCTTTGAATGGATAGACAAAAGGATGAAGAAGGAAGAACTTGAGCTTTTTCTTAGAGATGTGTGACAACCAATATTTTGAAAGATTGTTTATGTCACACTTGATTTTATTCGCTGCCCATGATCTTTATTTTTGAATGTATCACACAAAGTCACAAGTAACTCAACTTTTCATCTATGACACCCATTTAATGTTCCGCCTTCATGAATAATTAGGTGCGATTGCACCCCATCGCCGAGTTCACACTCTACGTTTGCGGACCTAAACCGCCTTCGTGGAGCTTTGCTTAGTGCCAAACCTGGGCAAAGTTTCTACAACTTTGGGTGATCCCAGACCCATTTGGGAGATCCACCCTTCACTGATGGGTGATTCCTAGGCGCCAAATTACGGTTAAAAAGGGCCCAGATTCATCCTTCTACAATTTCCGATGGCATTTCCACCTATTTCTTCAACTCTAATCATCTTGGCACTTCTAGCCATGCGCAAAGAAACTACCAAATACTTGAAAATTTTGAGGGTTAGCTAAAAATCAAAATTAAATTCAAGAAGCTACTCTAAAATTTTGAAATACAAGAATTTATCAAAGTATGAACAAAACTTGATTCACCACCCTTTTGTGTTTCCACTTTGAGGCAGTAAATCTTCTCCATAATTTCAAGATTATATTCCATTTGAACTCATGGGGATGGTGGTGAGAGACCATCAACACTTTCCACCGGTCTCTCCACTTTTAGGACATAGATTGTCTGCGCAACTTAACATCAACTTTCTTTTTTTATCTCTTTAGGTAGGCATGCAAGTGTCAAGAGGCATTCTTCAAATTGAACTTCACATTTTGTGACCTCCAAATAGGCAACACACCCAACTTCAAAGGAACTAAAGTTTTTATTTAAGATTTAAGTGGTTTTTTCTTGAAACTTTAGTATCATCTCCCCGACCTTGGCCTCTTGGATGATTATTGGCCTTGATGACATGCATTGGACCCATATCTCTTCCACATCAAGCACCAATCTTTCTTCTTGAGACTCCAACTCATGGTTGATCACTATTGAACTGGGAATCTCACTTACTCCATTACTTAGTTTCAAGTCAACCTCCGAAACATCAACCTCCTATTCCAAATGGTCCAACTCATAACCTCTAGAAACAAGCAACTTCTTGAGATCATCCCTCGTGTTGAGAAATTGGTATATCTGAGCCACTTCGTTGGCAAGTCTAAGACTCAAGTCCGTGAGCCAATCTTGACTCACAAAACATGCTTGTCCCCTTTCACATCCTCAAGACCATTTTACTCACCACGAAGTGCAATAATCCAAAGGAGATAGAAAAAAGGCTTACATTCATCCAGAAAGTTTTTATCACAATTTGCCATATAACAAAACGGAAAAACAAATAAAAAAAATGAAGTACTCACTAATCAAATCAAAAAGAGTAAATTAGAAGTCCTAAATCAACTCAATGCGTCTATTGTTCACTAGCAACAACACTATTTTTTATGTCGCTCTACCTGGCTACTCAAATAAAGTAGGGTGGTCGTCATCAGCATGATAACCCAACTTTAATGGTTGGGGTCGAATCCCACAAGGAACAACGTGTCGACAATTGATTAGAGCAAGAACTAATAGCTACTATATTTTGATTCGATAAGCGAATACCACACAAGAGTTCTAACTAAATGGGGGAAAACTAAGCTAAATCCTACTCCTAAGTGACAATTGGGGTAAGGAATTATCAAGCGAGGGAGCAAGAATAAGGATATGGGAATAAAAAAAACTCAATCGATCCATCATAGTTAGCATCAAATTAACTCTATGGATAGGATAGGTTGCTTCTAATCACCTGTCAACTATGACGTCGGTGATGTTTTGTAACAACCTATTATGGACTCTTGGTGAGCCACTCAAAGACACACCTGGCTTGACCACCTCAAACAAAAACTCCCAAGACCTTAGCCGTTGCATCCCTTTTGAGTCTCTCAACACATAAACCTATGACGATCATGAAACCCTTCACTTCAACTACACTCACAAAAGCAATAATTGAAGATCTAAGCTAGATTCAAGTTCGCGACCTCAAATCTAAAGTTATAAATGAATGTAAACGTGAACCCATAAATTAATTTAATCAATCAAAGCAATTTGGGAGGAACCCACTTGATTTTGCATGTAAATCATCAACTAAGCATGAAAGCAAGAGAAATAATTAAGACCCATAAAAAAATTAGAATTCAAGCTCAATTAAATCTACAAATTATCAATTCAAGAAAAAGGAAAGAAAGAGTGAGGGAATGATAAATACAAGTGAAGTCCACACTCTTCAAACCACTCAAGAATTTATTGAAAACTTGTTCTAAATCCTCACCCTAAACTAAAATCTATACTAAGGTATGTTTTCTGTTCTCAAGAATGTGTGTGTTTTCTTTTCTCAAGAATGTATGAATTCTCTTCTCAAGTATTCAAAAGTATCAAGAACAAGGTCTAGGAGTGTGTGTATATGTAATTTTGGGACTGAAAATGGTGAAATTGTTGAGCTTCCTCAACACTGGTCGCCAAATTTCTCTGCGTTTAAAGATCTTTGACCGTATTTGCAAAGGTCAACTTAGGTCTAAACTCCACCTACATGCTTGGATCAACACGTTCACACCTCACAGCTCCCTACTACTCCGTGTTCGCGAGCCCAAAGGCCGCGATAGTGGAGAGGAATGTTACCAGGTACCATTTTGTACAGTTTCAGCTTTTATTGGATCCGACTCAACTTCAACTTCAATTCTTTCAATGTAAAGCAAAATCTAAACCATATGTACTTGAAACATACACCATAAAGCATATTTAGCCTCAAGTTATAGGGTTAACGACATAAAATCATAAGAAAAAGAGTAAGAAATGAGTGTAAATTATACACTCATCAGCGGCTCAACTTGAACCTTAGCCTCGAGGGCCTGCTGTTGATCCTGAGGCTGCAACCTCACCTGAGTCTATAAATGTCACGCCCTAAGTCCTATTAACGTTGACTGGCACCCGTTGCCGATAATTGATCGGGAGAACCAACATATAGCCATACACTTTCTATGAACATTATAAGAGGTTTTCATATTCAACAGGCTTTCAAAAAGGGTAAACAGTATTAAAAAGCCAAAAGGAAATGCAGAAAACTAGGCCGTTGGAGCCACGATGTCTAAAGTACGATACTTGACCACACTTTACTTTACATAGTCTACAAAGCCTTTAGGAAAGGAATAATATCTATATGGGTCGGGATAGGCCTCGCCTCATGACCAACTATACAATACAAAATATAACCCCTATACACACAAAGCCTGAAGCAACCTGGAGCTCAATAACAACAACTGGAAGTCCTGTACTCCTACTGGGGAGATTTAGTAGCTCCTGTATCTGCAGCATGAAATACAGGTCCCCCATAAGGGACGTTAGTACGAGATAATGTACTGAATATGTAAGGCAGAAAGTGCTGTATATGAAATAATAACTCAAATGAAATCACACACTGGTGTGTAAGGATAAAAGACGACCTTTAGTCATGCTGTGGAATCATGTACTTTATATCTTTTTATTACTTTACCTTTCTTTACTGTATAATCTGTGCACAATATATCATGTACATGACCAGCTGATCAGTGGTAAATCAATATCGGGATCGACCTATGCTAGGCTTTCCTTTCACCCCTGGGATACCCCCTGTAATATAAGATCGACCCATGCTAGGTGATTCTTCCACCCCTAGGATACCACCCATTAATAAGCAACTTCTGTTAATCTTTTATTTACTTTTGAGATGATTCTTTTGGTGGCCATAACATTTAGAGCTGTAGGAATATAGATATAGCATGTGACATATAAACAACTATACAAGATAATACCACAATAAAAAGAGAGTTACACAACTAATGAAACGATCAGTAGATTAAACAACACATGGACTCTACTTGGTAAAAAGGAACTCATGTATCTTTGGTATCCAAGTATATATGCAGATTTGACAATGGCTATGTATGGTAACATATGAACATGGTAAAGAGGAGACACAGTTATTAGTTATGTTGGAGTTGATAAGTGCCTTTATGTGCCAAGGAAGAACCTAAATTTCATGCCAAATAATAGGGAATCAAGTGGCCTTACGTACCTAGTTGTACTATGTCGTTATTACCTCGGAGTAGTATCCTTTTCCTCCAAATACTTATCTACAATATAGTAGGTGATAAAACTAGTATTAGCAGCTAATAAACACATCTTGGTAGTCCAATTTCACCCAAAAATAATATTGAGGCAGCAAGCTCGTATGTAGCAACCAAAGAGTATTCTTTCAACCTTTCCACTCCTAATCGTATTTTCTTATGCACATTCTCATATACATGTCATAAATAGCTGGTTTTAGTCCCATAACAGTGTTACAACAGCTCATAAAGTACAACATTCAACAACTCTTTACAACACGCAAGTAGGCAACGTAATATTACGTCCTTTCGCTACATTTCGGCGTCAACCACTCCAAATCTGTTTCAACATCAACCAAACTGACCTCAACATATTTATACACATAATAAGTCCTAAAACAGTCCCCAAGTAGATGGAAAGCATGAGACAACAATTCCCAATATTCAGTCCACAAATTCTTACTAAGAGCACAATTAAGATATCATATAAGAACTCATTTTTGCGGAAGATAAAAATGGTGCAGCAGCCTTCTTTCATCAGTAATGAACTAATCCTTGTTAAAAACATAAATATTACTTCATAATACAGCCAACCAACAATAGGTAAGCCTCTTAATAAACAAGAAAAGTGTACAACAATCTTCGGAACACGTGCTGTTTGAAATTCCTGCATAAGTACAACCAGCATATTCGTTATGTGTTTCATGGAAAAAATTATACTAAACCATAGGTATTTTTACTTACCTTAGCCCTCATGTATCAGGTTCTCTTCAAGAACCCTAAAGGTGTGCCTTGTTTGCTTTAAAAAGTGAAGAGAGAGCAAGGAGAAACTTGGAAAGAAATCTGTTTTTTTTGGCTAAGTGAAAATGACTTAAATTGCTGGTTTTTAATCCCTTTTAAAGGGACACTTTTGGCCTACTTTCTTTTGCATTTCAAGCCTTATTTTATTAAGGTGGTGATGCAACAATTAGGCCCTTTCACTTGGGCCTTATTGGGCTTCAATTGGATGGGCTTTGCTGCAAATATTTCTCTCTTAGACCCATTTAGTTTGGGCCCTATTTGTGAATTGAGTTGTGAATGTAATTTGGCCCTTTTCCTATTCATCTTGGGCTGCCTATATTGTCCCTTTATACTGCTAGTCCATGGGCCCAAATTACTCCCTTGACTCGGGGTTTATTCTTTATTGGACCGGAACAAATTTGGTGTTGGACCTCGTCTCCATCTAGCTAGCTTATTTAAGCTAACCACATAGGTGACTCACAAACTAGCTTCCTATGTCCCACAAGCACCTCACTTCTTACACTTTATTTGAGGCCGTGGTCTCCTCAATTTGACTTAAAACATATATACACTCAGTCCTCTTGCACGTTAGACGTACATATAGCCCTCTAATCTGAAATTCAAGCACTCTTAAAAATGTGGGCTGATTTGACCCCGCCATTTCATGTTTCATGTGTATAGGAGTAGTACATGTATGATTTGGGGTGTTACGTCCTCCCTCCCTTAGGAACATTCGTCCCCAAATGTTAGCATAAATGGGATAGGTCATATAAGTTCAAACTTTCATGTAAACAAACTTTTGACAACATAATAAGAATTCAAATTCATGTACTTACAAATCCCTCAACTCTACATCTTGGATTTCCTCTTTAGCTTCAAATAAATAAGGGTATTTAGATCTCATTGCTTCCTCAGTCTCCCACGTTATCTCTTCTACTTGCTGATTCCTCCAAAGTACCTTTACTGAACGTATTTCCTTATTCCTTAGATTTCTAACTTGATGATCTAGCATAGCAATAGGTACCTCCTTATAGGTGAGAACTTCCGTAACCTGCATATCTTCAATAGGAGTGATACGAGATGGGTCACATATGCATTTTCGAAGCATTGAGACATGAAAAACTGGATGAACCATTGAAAGCTCCTAGGGTAACTCTAAGTCATACGCAACCTGTCCAAACGTTTTGATAATCTTATATGGCCCTATGTAACGTGGGCTTAGTTTTCCTTTCTCACCAAATCTCATAACTCCTTTCATTGGGGACATCTTTAAGAATACCCAATCTCCAACTAAGAATTCCAGTCCTCTCTTTCGAGCATCCGCATATGATTTGTGATGACTTTGGGCTGTTTCTAGCCGCTGTCGTACTACCTTGATTTTTTCCATGGCTTGTTGGACTAGATCTGGACCAAGCAAGGTGGTTTCACCCACTTCAAACCATCCGAATGGTGACCTACATTTCCTTTCATAGAAAGCTTCACAAGGTGCCATCTGCTTCATAAGGTGCCATCTTGACGCTTGAATAGTAGCTATTATTGTAGGCAAATTCAATAAGTGGCAAATGGTTCACCCAACTACCTTTGAAGTCCAATGCACAAGCCCGTAACATATCTTCAAGTGTTTGAATGGAGCATTCTGCTTGACCATTTGTCTGAGGGTGAAAAGCTGTACTTAAAATTCACTTGTGTCCCTAAGCTTCTTCGGAAGGATTTCCAAAACCTTTTGCAGTGAATTGAGCTCCCCGATAAGATATAATAGATATTGGGACCCCATGCAGCCTAACTATCTCTTTGAGCTATAACATTGCATACTCTTTAGCCGTATAATCACTCTTAACTGGCAAGAAGTGTGCTGACTTTGATCCACTATCACCCATATCGAGTCAAACTTCTGAAATGAGTGAGGCAACCCAGTAACAAAATCCATATTGTTCATATCCCACTTCCACGTTGGAAGCTCTATACATTGCATATAATCTCCCGGCTTTTGGTGCTCTACCTTAACTTATTGGCAGTTTGGACATTGAGCCACAAATTCTGCAAGGTCCTTTTTCATGCCTCCCCACCAAAACATTCCCTTCAGGTCATGATACATCTTAGTTGACCCTTGATGGATGCAATATCTTGAATGATGGGCTTCTTCCATTATCCTCCTTCTTAGTCCATTAATATTAGGAACACATAATCTGTTTTGGCAATAAAGTACTCCATTTTGGGTAAGTTCAAAGCCCTTCATCATGCCTTGACCCACCTTCTCCTTAAGTCGGCGTTGAACAGGATCCTTGAACTCCTTTTCTCTTACCTCCATTACCAATGAAGCCTCTGCAGCATTGTGCACAATAATCCTTTTCTTTGGAGTTTCAATGAGGCGAACTCCAAATTGGCTAGTTGACGTAGATCCTTAGTGACTCCTTGACTTACCACAGTCTGATCACCAATATTCATAATTGCCTTATGACTCAGAGCATTGGCGACCACATTTTCTTTCCTATGATGGTATAGTATATCAACGTCGTAATCCTTTATTAGCTCCAACCATCTCCGCTGTCTTAAATTTAGGTCATTCTGTTTAAAGATGTACTGTAGGCTCTTATGATCAGTATATATGTCAACATGAACTCCATACAAATAGTGGCGCTATATTTTAATGGCAAACATAACAGTTGCTAGCTCAAGGTCATGTGTTGGGTAGTTTCTCTCATGCGGTCGCAATTGTCTTGAGGCATAAGAAATTACCCTACCATGTTGTGCCAGTACACACCCTAAGCTAACCCCAGAAGCATCACAATACACCGCATACCCCTTTGTGCCTTCTGGAAGCACTAGCACAGGTGCAGAAGTTAGCCTGCTTTTCAACTCTTGGAAGCTCCTTTCATATGCATCATTCCATTGAAACTTGGTCGCTTCATGTGCCAATTTTATTAGAGGTGTAGAAATAGAAAAAAAAACCTCAACAAACCTCCTATAATAACCTGCCAACCCTAGGAAGCTTCGAACTTCTGTAGGTGTTGTTGGCCTTGGCCAATCTTTCACGACCTCTATCTTTTGTGAATCAACCCTTATTCCTTCATCGGATACAATATGACCCAAGAATGCCATTGATTTTAACCAGAATTCACATTTGGAAAACTTGGCATACAATTGTCGATCACGAAGAATTTGTAATAACTATCATAAGTGATTTGCATGGTCCTCTTCTGATCTTGAATATACCAAAATATCATCTATAAATACTATCACAAATACATCCAAGAATGGCTTGAATACCCTGTTCATTAAATCCATAAAAACTGTTGGTGCATTGGTCAGCCCAAATGACATAACAAGAAATTCAAAGTGACCATAGCGTGTCTTAAAGGCTGTCTTGGGTATATCTTTCTTCTTCACCCTCACTTGGTGATAACCTGATGTCAAGTCAATTTTTAAAAATCATTTGGCACCCTGTTACTGATAAAATAAATCATAAATCCTGTGGAGGGGGTATTTGTTCTTAATTGTCTCTCTATTCAATTGTCGGTAGTCAATACACATTCTCAAGGTGCCATCCTTTTTGCGTACAAATAACACTGGTGCACCCCAAGGGGACACACTAGGTAAAACCCTTCTCTAACAAGTCTTTTAATTGCTCCTTTTATTCACATAATTCTGTCGGGGCCATTCTATATGGAGGGATAGAAATAAGTTGAGTGCCTGGAAGTAAGTCAATACCAAAATCTACTTCTCGTTCTGGAGGTAAACCTGGAAGCTCTTTAGGAAACACATCAACAAATTCATTCACTATTGGAATGGATTGAAGAGTTGGTGATTTTGCCTCCATATCTGTCACTCTAACTAGATGACATACATATCCCTTTGACATCATCTTCCTTGCCTTAAAATAAGAAACAAACTTACCCTTTGGTGCCCCAACATTGCCTTCCTATTCAAGGACCGCCTCATTTGGAAAGTTGAAATATACCCTCTTAGTTCAGCAATCCACAGTGGCATAGCAAGAAGCTAACCAATCCATAACCATTATAACATCAAATTCCGCCATTTCTAACTCAACAAGGTCAACTAAAGTGTTACGGTCACAAACAGTTACTACACAGTTATAATAGACCCTTCTGGCTATAATAGATTCACCGGTAGGTATAGACACTTCAAATGACTTGTTCATTAATTTAGGTGTTCTTTTAAGCTTCCCAGCAACTAGAGCAGTGATGTATGATAATGTAGAACAAGGGCCAATTAATGCATACACATTATGTGAAAAGATGGACAGTGTACTTGTGACCACATCGGGTGAAACTTCTAAATTTTGCCGACTCCCTAGAGAATAAGTGCGATTCTGGGCTCCGCTAGAGCTAGCTGCCCCTCTACTACCTCTACCGCGACCCGTAGGAGCTTGCTGACCCTTACCTAGTGGAGGAACTGATGATGATGATGCAACAACTGACCTATGTAACACCCAACATCTTACATGTACTAGTCTAATGCAGATGAAACATGATATGGCGGGGTCAAATCCGCACACATTTTAAACGTGCGTGAATTTTAGATTAAAGGGGTATATGTACGTCTAACGATTAATATGACCGAGTGTATATAATTTTTAAGTCAAGTTAAGGAGATTGTGACCTTAAATGAAGTGAAATAAATGAGGTGCTTGTGAGACTTAGGAAGCTAGCAGGTGAGTCACCTACGTGCTTAGCTTAAATAGACTAGGTAAATGGAGACAAGGCCCAACACCGAATTTGTTCAAGTCCGATAAAGAATACACCCCGAGTTAAGGATGTCATTTGGGCCCATGGTTTAGCATCATAAAAGGACAACATTTTCAGCCCAAGATGAATAGGAAAAAGGGACAAATTACATTCAAAACCCAATTCACAAATAGGGCCCAAATTAAGTGGGTTTAAGTGAGAAATATTTGCAACAAAGCCCATCCAATTGAAGCCCAATAAGGCCCAAGCGAAAAGGCCAAGTTGCTGCATCATAACCTTAATAAAGTAAGGCTGGAAATCCAAAAGAAAGTCGGCCAAAAATGGCTTTATAAAAGTGAGCAAAATCCAGCAACGTTTAGTCATCTTCTTAAGGCCAAAAATCAGATTTGTCTCAAAGTTTCTCCTTGCTATTTCTTCACTTTGTAAAGTAGCCAAGGCTCACCTCTAGAATTCTTGAGAGAACCTAACACTTGAGGGCTAAGGTAAGTAAAAATACCTATGGTTTGGTGTAATGTTTCCATGAAAAACATGAAGAGTATGCTAGTTGTACTTGTGTAGGAATTTGGGACAGCATGTGTTCCAAGATTGTTTTCCACTTTTCTTGTTAATTAAGAGGATTTTCTCATGTTGGTTGGCTGTATTATGAAGTAATATGTATGTTTGTAACAAGGTTTGGTTGTGTAGTTGTGTAAGAAGGCTGATGCACCATTTTATCTTCCGCGAAAATGAGTTCTTATATGACACCTAAATTGCGCTCTTAGTAGGAATTTGTGGACTGAATATTGGGATAGTTGTCTCAGTTTTCCATCCACTTGGGGGACTGTTTTTGTACTGTTTTAGGATTGTATTTGTGTGTAAATATGTTGAGGACAGCTTGGTTGAGGTTTAAACAGATTTGGAATTGTTGACGCCGAAATGTACCGAAAGGATGTAATGTTACGTTGCCTACTTGCGTGTTGTGTAGAATTGTTGTATGTTGTACTTTATGAGCTGTTGTAACACTGTTATGGGGCTGAAACAAGCTGGATAAGACACGTGTATGAGAACATGTATTAGAAAATACGATTAGGAGTGGAAATGTTGAAAGAATACTCTTTGGTTGGTAATTCCGAGCTTGCTGCTAGGATATTACTTTTGGGTGAAATTGGATTACCAAGATGTGTTTATTAGCTGCAAATACTAGTTTTATCACCTACTATATTATAGATAAGTGTTTGGAGGAAAAGGATACTACTCCGAGGTAATAACAACATAGTACAACAAGGTATGTAAGGCTACTTGATTTCCTATTACTTGGCTTGAAATCTACGTCCGTCCTTGGTACATAGAGGGCACTTACCAACTCCGACATCACTAATACTTGTGTCTCCACTCTTTACCATGTTCATATGTTCCCATACATAGCCATTGTCAAACCTGCATACGTACATGGATACAAAATATACATGAGTTTCTTTTTACCAAACAAAGTCCATATGTTGTTTAATCTCCTATACGGTTCATTAGTTGTGTATCTCTCTTTACATTTTGGTATTATCTTGTATGGTTGTTTATATGTCACATGTCTATATTCCTACAGTTCTAAAAGTTATGACCACCAAAAGAATCATCTGAAAAGTAAACGATAACTCCAAGTTTCTTATTAATGGGTGGTATCCCAGGGGTGGAAGAATCACCTAGCATGGGTCGATCCCATATTACGGGGGTATCCCAGGGGTGAAAGGAAAGCCTAGCATGGGTCAATCCTGATATTGATTTACCACTAATCAGCTAGTCATTTACATGATATATTGTGCACAGATATTAAGTAAAGAATGGTAAAGTAATAAAAAAACACAAAAGTAAATGATTCCACAGTATGACTAAAGGTGGTCTTTTAATCCTTACACACCAGTGTGTGATATCATTTGAGTTCTGATTTCATATACAGTATTTCCTGCCTTACATATTCTGTACATTATCTCATACTGACATCCCTTATGGGGGACCTGCATTTCATGCTGCAGGTACAGGAGCTACTAGATCTCCCAGTAAGAGTACAGGGCTTTCCAGCTGCTATTACTAAGCTCCAGGTTGCTTCGGGGCTTGTGTGTTTAGAACTTGTATTTTGTATTGTATAGTTGGTCATGAGGCGGTGCCTGTCCCGACCCATATGGATATTGCTCCTTACCTAGAGGTTTTGTAGACTATGTAAATTAAAGTCTGGTCAAGTAGCATACTATAGACATCGTGGCTCCAACGGCCTAGTCTTATGCATTTACTTTTGGCTTGTTAATATAGTTTACTTTCTTTTGACAACATATTAAACATGGGAACCTCTTAAATGTTCATAGGAGGTGCATAGTTATATGTTGGTTCTCCCGAGCCTTGTCGGCAACGGGTGCCAGTCCATCTTAAAGGGACTTAGGGCGTGACAGAAGTGGTATCAGAGCGGGTCGTCCTAGGGAGTCTACAAAGCCGTGTATTTGTAGAGTCTTGTTTAAGGATGTGTTGTGAACCACATTTATAAGCAGAAGGCTACGTGGCATTTAGGAGTTGTCACTTTTTTTTCATTCTTTAGATCGTGCCATAGAGCCAAGTGTTGTAGGTTGATTGTTTCTAACCTCTAAATTGTTTTGTACAACAAGTATGCATGAAACAAGGAAAAGTAAAGGCAAAAAGAAGGAAGTGGAAGGGGTAGTTGGTGCACCCAGTCGGCTGAGATGACGAAATGAGGCCCAAGATGAGTCTCTATCACAAACATCTCCAACTTCTCCAGCTCCTGATGAACCAGGAAGTAGTAAAACTCCTCCAGAACCACCTACCGATGCTACCATGCAGTATCTGAGAAATGCTGTCCAATTATTGACTCGGATAGTCACTGGCCAGAGTCAAAGACAAAAAGGTCCAGCTATAGGTGTAGGTGGTGCAGATAGGGCAGCTAGCACGAGGATACGTGACTTCCTTAATTTGGACCCCCTATCTTTTACTAGGCCAGATCCTAATGAAGATCCACAAGAATTCATCGATCAGATCCAACACACTTTAGATGTTATGCACATAAGTGGCACGGAAGGTGTGGAAGTAGCAATATATAGATTGAAGGGTGTGGCTATATTATGGTATGAAGCTTGGAAGCAATCTAAGGGTATAGATGCACCTCCAACTACCTGGAAGGAGTTCAAAGAGGCATTTCTTGAACATTACTTGCCATACGAGATCCGAGTGGTCCGAGCAGATCTGTTTCTGAATCTTCAGCAAAAGAATATGAGTATGAGGGAGTATAACCTTCAATTTAATTCCCTGTCCAGGTATGCTCCTAATGTAGTTGCTACTATGGCAGATAAAGTTCATCGATATGTGGATAGGTTGGATTCGTATCTGGTCAGAGACTGCACCATTGCTTCTTTGAATAAAGACATGGATATAGCGAGGATGCAAACATTTGCACAAAAACTAGAGGATCAGAGGCAAAGAAGGACACTAGAGTTAGAAAGAGGGCAGTCCAAGAGGGCCAGATCTACAGGGCAGTTTGTACCATCCTAAGGTGAGTTTAGGCCCCGATTTCCTAATAAACCACCTAGACCATCATCGTCCTACTCTGCAGTCAGTGCTCCACCACAACTTCAAAGGTCTAAAGGTAATCAGTTCAGTCAAAGAAGTGAGGGCCAAGGTGCACGAACAATAGGATATTCGGCCGGCCAGCAAATCCCTCATAGGCAGCCTTGCAAACAATGTGGGAGGAGTCATTTAGGTACATGTCGTGTTGGGACAGATGCTTGTTATTGGTGTGGTGTACCAGGGCATATGATGAGAGATTGCCCAAAAAGACGTATGGGTGATACAGTACAATCTATCGTCAGCTGTTGCATCATCATCGTCAGTTCCTCCATTTGGTAGGGGTCAACAAATGCCTGCAGGTCATTGTAGAGGTGGTAGAGGGGCAGCTAGCTCCAGCGGAGCCAGAATCGCACTTATGCTCTGGGGAGTCGGCAAAATTTAGAAGCTTCACCCGATGTGGTCACAGGTACATTGTCCATCTTTTCACATAATGTGTATGGATTAATTGACCCTGGTTCTACATTATCATATATCACTCCACTCGTCGCTGGGAAGCTTAAAAGAACACCTAAATTATTGAACGAGCCATTTGAAGTGTCTACACCAACCGGTGAATCTATTATAGCTAGAAGGATCTATTATGACCGTGTAGTAACCATTTGTGACCGTGACACATTGGCTAACCTTGTTGAGTTAAATATGGTGGAATTTGATGTTATAATGGGTATATATTGGTTAGCTTCTTGCTATGCTACTGTGGATTGCTGAACTAAGAGAGTGTATTTCCACTTTCCAAATGAGGCAGTCCTTGAATGGGAAGGTAATGTTGGGGCACCAAAGGGTAAGTTTATTTCCTATTTTAAGGCAAAGAAGATGATGTCAAAGGGATATATATGTCATCTAGTTAGAGTAAGGGATATGCAAGCAGAATCACCAACTCTTCAATCTGTTCCCGTAGTAAATGAATTTGTTGATGTATTTCCCAAAGAGCTTCCAGGTTTACCTCAAGAATGAGAAATAGATTTTGGCATTGACTTACTTCCAGGCACTCACCCTATTTCTATCCCTCCATATAGAATGGCCTTGACAGAATTACGTGAATTAAAGGAGCAATTAAAAGATTTTCTAGAGAAAGGTTTTATAAGACCTAGTATGTTCCCTTGGGGTGCACTAGTGTTTTTCGTACGTAAAAAGGATGACACCTTGAGAATGTGTATTGACTATCAACAATTGAATAGGGTAACAATTAAAAACAAATACCCCTTCCCCAGGATTGATGATTTATTTGATCAGTTACATGGTGCCAAATGCTTTTCAAAAATTGATTTGAGGTCAGGTTATCACCAAGTGAGGGTGAAGGAGAAAGACATACCCAAGACAGCCTTTAGGACATGCTATGGTCACTTTGAATTTCTTGTTATGTCATTTGGGCTGACCAATGCACCAACAATTTTTGTGGACTTAATGAACAGGGTATTCAAGCCGTTCTTGGATGTCCTTGTGACAGTATTTATAGATGAAATTTTGGTGTATTCAAGTTTAGAAGAGGACCATACAAATCACTTACGGCAAGTATTACAAGTTCTTCGTGATCGGCGATTATATGCCAAATTTTCCAAATGTGAATTTTGGTTGAAATACGTGGCATTCTTGGGTCATATTGTATTTGATGAAGGAATAAGGGTTGATTCACAAAAGATAGAGGCAGTGAAAGATTGGCCAAGGCGAACAACACCCATAGAAGTTCAAAGCTTCTTAGGGTTAGCAGGTTATTACAGAAGATTCGTTGAAGGTTTTTCTTCTATTTCCGCACCTCTTAATAAAGTTGACACATAAGGCGACCAAATTTCAATAGAATGATGCATGTGAAAGGAGCTTTCAAGAGTTGAAAAGCAGGCTAACTTCTGCACCTGTATTAGTGCTTCTAGAAGGCACAGAGGGGTATGCGGTGTATTGTGATGCTTCGGGGGTTGGCTTAGGGTGTGTACTAACACAACATGGTAGGGTAATTGCTTATGCCTCTAGACAACTGTGGCCACATGAGAAGACTACCCAACACATGACCTTGAGCTAGCAGCTGTTGTGTTTGCCTTGAAAATATGGCGCCATTATTGTATAGAGTTCATGTTGACATATATACTGATTATAAGAGCCTATAGTACATCTTTAAACAGAAAGACCTAAATTTAAGGTAGTGGAGGTGGCTGGAGCTAATAAAGGATTACGATGTTGATATACCATACCATCCAGGGAAAACAAATGTGGTTGCTGATGCTCTGAGTCGTAAAGCAATTATGGATATTGGTGAGCAGTCCGTGTTACGTCAAGAAGTGGCTAAGGATCTACATCAACTAGCCAATTTAGGAGTTCGCCTTATTGAAACTCCAGAAGAAGGGGTTGTTGTGCATTATGCTATGGAGTCTTCATTGGTAACAAAGGTAAGAGAAAAACAGTTCAAAGATCCTGTTCTACAACAACTTAAGGAGAAGGTGAGTTAAGGCACGATGAAGGATTTGAACTTACCCAAAATAGAGTACTTTATTGTTAAAATAGATTATGTGTTCCTAAAATAAATGGATTAAGAAGGAGGATATCATTCAAGATATTCTATCCATCCTAAATCAACTAAGATGTATTATGACCTGAAGGGAACGTTTTGGTGGGAAGGCATGAAAAAGGACCTTGCAGAATTTGTGGCTCACTGTCCGAATTACCAACAAGTTAAGGTAGAGCACCAAAAACCGGGAGATTATATGCAACGTATAGAGCTTCCAGCATGGAAGTGGAATATGATTAATATGGATTTTGTTACCGGGTTGCCTCGCTCATTTTAGAAGTTTGACTCTACATGGGTGATAGTTGATAGACTTACAAAGTCAGTACACTTCTTGCCGGTTAGGAGTGATTATACAACTGAAGAATATGCAAAGCTATACCTCAAAGAGATAGTTAGGCTACATGGGGTCCCAATATCCATTATATCTGATCGGGGAGCTCAATTCACCGCAAAGTTTTGGAAATCCTTCCAAAGGAGCTTAGGGTCACAAGTGAATTTAAGCATAGCTTTCCACCCCCAGACAGATGGTCAAGCAGAACGCACCATTCAAACACTTGAAGATATGTTGCGGGATTGTGCATTGGACTTCAAAGGTAGTTGGGTGGACCATTTGCCACTTATTGAATTTGCCTATAATAATAGCTACCATTCAAGCATTAAGATGGCACCGTATGAAGCTTTGAATGGAAGGAAGTGAAGATCACCAATAGGATGGTTTGAAGTAGGTGAAACCACCTTGCTTGGTCCAGATCTAGTCCAACAAGCCATGGAAAAAGTCAAGGTAATACGACAACGGCTAGAAACAGCCCAAAATCATCACAAATCATATGCAGATGCTAGAAGAAGAGGACTGGAATTCCCAGTAGGAGATTGGGTATTTTTAAAGGTGTCCCAATGAAAGGTGTTATGAGATTTGGTAAGAAAAGAAAACTAAGCCCACGTTACATAGGTCCATATAAGATTATTAAAAGGTTTGGACATGTTGCGTATGAATTAGAGCTACCCTAGGAGCTTTCAATGGTTCATCCAGATGTCTCAATGCTTCGAAAATGCATAGGTGGCCCATCTCGTATTACTCCTATTGAAGATATGCAGGTTATGGAAGATCTCACCTATGAAGAGGTACCTATTGCTATCCTAGATCGTCAAATTAGAAAGCTAAGGAATAAAGAAATACCTTCAGTGTAAGTGCTTTGGAGGAACCAGCAGGTAAAGAGATATCGTGGGAGGATGAGGACGCAATGAGGTCTAAATACCCTTATTTATTTGAAGCTAAAGAGGAATTCCAAGATACAGAGTTGAGGGATTAGTAGGTACGTGAATATGAATTCTTATTATGTTTTTAAAACTCTATTTACACGAAAGTTGAAACTTGTTTAACCTACTCAATTATGCTTACATTCGAGGAAGAATGTTCCGGGAGGGAAGATGTAACACCCCACATCTTACATGTACTAGTCTAATGCAGATGAAACATGATATGGCAGGGTCAAATTCGCACATATTTTAAACGTGCGTGGATTTTAGATTAAAGGAGTATATGTACGTCAAATGCTTAAGATGACCAAGTGTGTATAATTTTTAAGTCAAGTTAAGGAGATTGTGAACTTAAATGAAGTGAAATACGTGAGGTGCTTGTGAGACTTAGGAAGCTAGCAGGTGAGTCACCTACATGCTTAGCTTAAATAGACTAGGTAAATGGAGACAGGGCCCAACACCGAATTTGTTCAAGTCCGATAAAGAATACACCCCGAGTTAAGGATGTCATTTGGGACCATTGTTTAGCATCATAAAAGGACAACATTTTCAGCCCAAGATGAATAGGAAAAAGGGCCAAATTACATTCACAACCCAATTCACAAATAGGGCCCAAATTAAGTGGGTTTAAGTGAGAAATATTTGCAGCAAAGCCCATCCAATTGAAGCCCAAAGGCCCAAGTGAAAAGGCCAAGTTGCTGCATCATAACCTTAATAAAGTAAGGCTGGAAATCCAAAAGAAAGTCGGCCAAAAGTGGCCTTATAAAAGGGAGCAAAATCCAGCAACTTTTGGATTTTCGTAAGGCCAAAACTCAGATCTGTCTCAAAGTTTCTCCTTGCTCTTTCTTCACTTTGTAAACCAGCCAAGGCTCACCTCTAGGGTTATTGAAGATAACCTAATCCTTGAGGGCTAAGATAAGTAAAAATACCTATGTTTTGGTGTAATTGTTCCATAAAAAAAATGAAGAGTATGCTGGTTGTACTTGTGTAGGAATTTGGGACAGCATGTGTTCCAAAGATTGTTGTCCACTTTTCTTGTTAATTAAGAGGATTTTCTCTTGTTGGTTGGCTGGATTATGAAGTGATATGTATGTTTTTAACAAGGTTTGGTTGTGTAGTTGTGTAAGAAGGCTGCTGCACCATTTTATCTTCCGCGAAAATGAGTTCTTATATGACACCTAAATTGCGCTCTTAGTAGGAATTTGTGGATTGAATATTGAAAATGGTTGTCTCATGTTTTCCATCCACTTGGGGGACTATTTCTGTACTGTTTTATGAATGTATTTGTGTGTAAATATGTTGAGGACAGTTTGGTTGAGGTTGAAACAGATTTGGAATTATTGACGCCGAAATGTTGCGAAAGGATTTAATGTTACGTTGCCTACTTGCGTGTTGTGTAGAATTGTTGTATGTTGTACTTTATGAGCTGTTGTAACACTGTTATGGGGCTGAAACAAGCTGGATAAGACACGTATATGAGAACATGTATTATAAAATATGATTAGGAGTGAAAATGTTGAAAGAATACTCTTTGGTTGCTAATTCCAAGCTTGCTGCCCGGATATTATTTTTTGGTGAAATTGCATTTATCAAGATGTGTTTATTAGCTGCTAATACTAGCTTTATCACCTACTATATTGTAGATAAGTGTTTGGAGGAAAAGGATACTACTCCGAGGTAATAACGACATAGTACAACGAGGTATGTAAGACTACTTGATTTCCTATTACTTGACATGAAATCTACGTCTGTCCTTGGTACATAGAGGGCACTTACCAACTACGACATCACTAATACTTGTGTCTCCACTCTTTACCATGTTCATATGTTCCCATACATAGCCATTGTCAAACCTGCATACGTACTTGGATATCAAATATACATGAGTTCCTTTTTACCAAACAAAGTCCATATGTTGTTTAATCTCCTATACGGTTCATTAGTTGTGTATCTCTCTTTTCATTATGGCATTATCTTGTATGGTTGTTTATATTTCACATGTCTATATTCCTACAGTTTAAAGACTACGACCACCAAAAGATTCATCTGAAAAGTAAATAAAAGATAACTCAAAGATGCTTATTAATGGGTGGTATCCCAGGGGTGGAAGAATCACCTAGCATGGGTCGATCCCATATTACGGGGGGTATCCCAGGGGTGAAAGGAAAGCCTAGCATAGGTCAATCCCAATATTGTTTTGCCACTGATCAGCTGGTCATTTACATGATATATTGTGCATAGATTATACAGTAAAGAATGGTAAAGTAATAAAACAACACATAAAGTACAAGATTCCACAATGACTAAAGGTGGTCTTTTCATCCTTACACACCAGTGTGTGATATCATTTGAGTTATTATTTCATATACAGTGTTTTCTGCCTTACATATTCAGTACATTATCTCGTACTGACGTCCTTTATGGGGGACCTACATTTCATGCTTCAGGTACATGAGCTACTAGATCTCCCCAGTAAGAGTACAGGACTTTCCAGCTACTATTACTAAGCTCCAGGTTGCTTCGGGGCTTGTGTGTTTAGAACTTGTATTTTGTATTGTATAGTTGGTCATGAGGCTGGGCCTGTCCCGACCCATATGGATGTTGCTCCTTACCTAGAGGCTTTGTAGACTATGTAAATTAACGTCTGGTCAAGTAGAATACTATAGACATCGTGGCTCCAACGACCTAGTCTTATACATTTACTTTTGGCTTGTTAATATAGTTTACTTTCTTTTTACAACATATTGAATATGGGAACCTCTTAAATGTTCATAGCAGGTGCATAGTTATATGTTGGTTCTCCCGAGCCTTGTCGACAACGGGTGGCTGTCCGCCTTAAAGCGACTTAGGGCGTGACAACCTAGTAGGTTGTGCTATATCACCCATACATCTTCTCGAGCAATCTCTCATCATAAGCCCTGGTACACCACACCAATAACAAGTATCTATCCCAACACGACATGTACCTAAATGACTCCTCCCACATTGTTTGCAAGGCTGCCTAGGAGGAATTTGCTGACTTGTCGAATATCCTGTTGTCCGTGCAACTTGGCCCTTACTTCTTTGACTAAATGGATTACCTTTAGACCCTTGGAATTGTGGTGGAGCACTAACTGTAGAGTAGGAGGATGATGACCTAGGCGGTTTATTAGGAAATCGAGGCCTAAACTCACCTTGGGACGGTATAAACTGCCCTGTAGATCTGGCCCTCTTGGACTACCCCTTTTCTAACTCTTATGTCCTTCTTCTTTGCCTCAGATCCTCTAGTTTTTGTGCAAATGCTTGCATCCTTTCTATATCTATATCTTTATTCAAAGAAGCAATGGTATAGTCTCTGACCAGATATGAATCCAACCTATCTACATATCGATGAACTCTATCTGCCATTGTAGCGACTACATTAGGAGCATACCTGGCCAAGGAATTAAATTGAAGGCTATACTCCCTCATGCTCATACTCCTTTTTTGGAGATTTAGAAACTGATCTGCACGGGCCTCTCGGTTCTCTAATGGCAAGTAGTGTCAAGAAATGCCTCTTTGAACTCCTTTCAGATAGTTGGAGGTGCATCTATACCCTTAGATTGCTTCTAAGCTTCATACCACAATATAGCCACACCCTTCAATCTATATGTTTCCAGCTTCGCAGCTTCTACACCGCATACATGCATATCATCCAAAGTGCGTTGGATCTGATCGATGAAGTCTTTTGGATCTTCATTAGGATCTGACCCAGTAAAAGATGGAGGGTCCAAATTAAGGAAGTCACGTATCCTCGTGCTAGCTGCCCTATTCGCACCACCTGTACCTATAACTGGACCTTCTTGTCTTTGACTTTGGCCAGCAACTATACGAGTCAATAATTGGACCGCATTTCTCAGATCCTGCACGGTAGCATCGGTAGGTGGTTCTGGGGGAGTTTCACTACTTCCTGGTTCATCAAGAGCTGGAGGAGTTGGAGATGTTTTTGACAGAAACTCATCTTAGGCCTCATTTTGTTGTCTCACCCGACTGGATACACCAACTACCACTTCTACTTCCTTCCCTTTGCCTTTACTTTTCCTTGTTTCAGCCATACTTGCTATATAAAATGATTTAGAGGTTAGAAACAATCCATCTACAACACTTGGCTCTATGGCACGATCTAAAGAATGAAAAGAAAGTGACAAATCCTAAATGCCACGTAGCCTCCTACTTATAAATGTAATGCACAACACATCCATAAACAAGACTCTACATAGACACGACTTTGTAGACTCCCTAGGACAACCCGCTCTGGTACCACTTTTGTCGCGCCCTAAGTCCCATTGAGGTGGACTGGCACCCGTTGCTGACAAGGCTCGGGAGAACCAACATATAACCATACACTTTCTATGAATATTATAGGAGGTTTCCATATTCTACATGCTTTCAAAAAGGGTAAAAAGTGTTAACAAGCCAAAAGGAAATTCATAAGACTAGGCCGTTGGAGCCACGATGTCTTAAGTACAATACTTGACCACACTTTACTTTACATAGTCTACAAAACCTCTAGGTAAGGAACAATATCTATATGGGTCGAGATAGACCCCGTCTCATGACCAACTATACAATACAAAATGTAAGCCCTAGACACATAAAGCCCCGAAGCAACTTGGAGCTCAATAACAACAGCTGGAAGTCCTGTACTCTTACTGGGGAGATCTAGTAACTCATGTACCTGCAACATGAAATGCAAGTCCCCCGTGAGGGACGTCAATACGGGATAATGTACTGAATATGTAAGGCAGAAAGTGTTGTACATTAAATAAGAACTCAAATGAAATCACACACTGGTGTGTAAGGATAAAAGGCCACCTTTAGTCATACTGTGGAATCATGTACTTTATGTCTTTTTATTACTTTACCTTTCTTTACTATATAATCTATGCACAATATATCATGTAAATGACCAGCTGATCAGTGGTAAATCAATATCGGGATCGACCCATGCTAGGCTTTCCTTTCACCCCTAGGATACCCCCCATAATATGGGATCGACGCATGCTAGTTGATTCTTCCACCCCTAGGATACCACCCATTAATAAGCAACTTCTGTTAATCTTTTATTTACTTTTGAGATGATTCTTTTGGTGGCCATAACATTTAGAGCTGTAGGAATATAGACATAACAATTGACATATAAACAACTATACAAGATAATACCACAATTAAAAGAGAGTTTACAACTAATGAAACGGGTAGGAGATTAAACAACACATGGACTCTACTTGGTAAAAAGGAACTCATGTATCTTTGGTAGCCAAGTATGTATGCAGATTTGACAAGGGCTATGTATGGTAACATATGAACATGGTAAAGAGTGGAGACAAACTTATTAGTTATGTCGGAGTTAGTAAGTGCCTTTATGTTCCAAGGAAGAACCTAAATTTCATGCCAAATAATAGGGAATCAAGTAGCCTTACATACCTCGTTGTACTATATCGTTATCACCTCGGAGTAGTATCCTTTTTTTCCAAATACTTATCTATAATATAGTAGGTGATAAAACTGGTATTAGCAGCTAATAAACACATCTTGGTAGTCCATATATATGTCATATCCATCTGGCTTTAGTCCCATAACAGTGTTACAACAGCTCATAAAGTACAACATACAACAACTCTACACACCATGCAAGTAGGTAACGTAACATTACGTCCTTTCGCTACATTTCGGAGTCAACCATTTCAAATCTGTTTCAACCTCAACCAAACTTCCCTCAACATATTTATAAACCTAAAATAGTCCTAAAATAGTCCCCAAGTATATGGAAAGCATGAGACAACAATTTCCAATATTCAGTCCGCAGATTCTTACTAAGAGCGCTATTAAGATATCATATAAGAACTCATTTTTGCAGAAGATAAAAATGGTGCAGCAGCCTTCTTTCATCAGTAAGGAACTAATACTTGTTAAAAACATAAATGTTACTTCATAATCCAGCCAACCAACAAGAGAAAAGCCTCTTAACAATCAAGAAAAGTGTACAACAATCTTTGGAACACATGCTGTCCAAAATTCCTGCACAAGTACAACCAGCATACTCCTCCTGTGTTTCATGGAAAATTTATACTAAACCATAGGTATTTTTACTTACCTTTGCCCTCAAGTATCAGGTGCTCTTCAAGAACCCTAAAGGTGTACCTTGCCTACTTTACAAAGTGAAGAGAGAGCAAGGAGAAACTTGGAAAGAAATCTGATTTTATTTCTAAGTGAAAATGACTTAAATTGCTGGTTTTTAATCCATTTTAAAGGGGCATTTTTGGCCCACTTTCGTTTGCATTTCAAGCCTTATTTTATTAAGGTGGTGATGCAGCAACTAGGTCCTTTCACTTGGGCTTTATTGGGCTTTAATTGGATGGGCTTTGCTGCAAATATTTCTCTTTTACACCCACTTAGTTTGGGCCCTATTAGTGAATTGGGTTGTGGATGTAATTTGGCCCTTTTCCTATTCATCTTGAGCTGCCTATATTGTCCCTTTATAATGCTAAACCCTGGGCCCAAATTACTCCCTTGACTCGGGGTTTATTCTTTATCGGACTTGAATAAATTCGGTGTTGGGCCTCCTCTCCATCTACCTAGCCTATTTAAGCTAACCACATAGGTGACTCACCTCCTAGATTCCTAAGTCCCACAAGCACCTCACTTCTTCTACTTCATTTGAGGCCTCGGTCTCCTCAATTTGACTTAAAACGTATATACATTTGGTCCTCTTGAGTGTTAGACGTACATATAGCCCTCTAATCTGAAATTCAAGCACTCTTAAAAATGTGTGCTGATTTGACCCTGCCGTATCATGTTTCATATGCATAGGACTAGTACATGTAAGATTTGTGATGTTATAGTGAAGTGCCTAGAGTGTCAACTGGGCTACCTACCCGTCCCAAAGTCTCAAACATACCCAAGACACTCAAAAGTGTATCCTGTAGTAGTTGTGCTGCAGCAAACTCTTGTGGAACCTGCTCATGTCTAGGCTCCATAGTTGGCTCGGCGGAGATACCTCGCTCATAGTCCCTCGCTGATGTGGCTCCTCAGTCCCGACGTCTAGCTCATCCTCGGGCATGACACCTACCCCTACTTAGGGTCTCAATAGCAACATTAAGGGCGGCCTCCCCTCAACTCATAGCAACAACAGCTCTGGTCCTTGCCATCTGTCAAAAGGACACACGAACACTAACACTTATACAAAACCTACACACGAATTTTTTAGAATAAAATAAAAGAGAGTTTCCTAATAGGCTTCATGGCCTCTCAATGATAAGTAACGGATGTCTCCACATCGACCCTTAAGATTCTACAAGACTAGGCTTGTACACATGTAAGACCTATGAACCTAGGGCTCTGATGCCAAATTGCCACGAGCCGAAATTCGAGTGTGATGGCACTCACCTAACCCACCGAAGAGAGTCAGTCCAAACCCAAATAACTTTACAATAATAACATAAGCGAAAGGTAATAACCTAATAATATAGATAAGCGGAAAAAACACATTAAAACCATCCTAGAACTGGTGTCACATATACAAGCCTCTAAGTATAGAATACTAAAATGAAATGCACATAATCATGTCTAGTCCTCAAATAGAACAAGAGCATAAAATGGAATCCTCAAGGTCTGTTGAACACATAAGCAACTACCTCGCAGGAAATCTAGAAGCTCGATGCAATAAGAAAGAAGTCTAGCAGGATGGATCGGGCTCACAACCTACAAAAATGTTGCAAGGGGTGAGCACAAAACAATGAGGTACTTAGCAAATGAAACTAACCTAAGGTAAAGCAATGAAAAACACAAGTAACTCCTCAAATCCAAACCACAATCCATCGAACTATAGCCTTGCACTAAGAATAGTCCCAGCATAATATACTATATAGATCACAGTAATATAGATATACTAATCATCTGGCATAGTATCTCCATACACAAGTATATAAGTAGATTCAATTCTTACTCAAGGTCAATGATATAATAAGTATGCAATCCCATAAACAAGTTACAACAATATCAATTAGATATGAAATGAGACAGAGTGGATACCATGACATGTGAATAATGCAATGCAATGTCAGATAATCATGATACATGTGTGTCCTAGAATACACATTCGGTGATCAGATGACTGCCTCAGACGGAAACCATAAGGGAAATACATAGATTGTGTATCTGTGAAAATGGCTGGCAATAATCTAAGCTCATGCCCACCTGTTCGAGAATGACCTTGGAACCGTCCGGAAATGGCCTCGGACTATTGGCGTATTATCTCAGCTCGACCGATAGAGACCTCAACCACCAATCCATATGTTACCTTACTCACATCTTGGCCTAAGCCATCATAAGTATAATGCATAAATAATAGCAAATGCAATGTGCAGGATCATGATTATATCATAGTATCAACATTATAATGACCTCAATATCATCAATTGCTCAGCATCGATAGTGACTCAATATCACTCCAGTTTCAGTATATCAATCATATCACAAAACAAGCACCATCTTACTATCAACATCGAATGATTCACAAAATTAAATAAGTTATGAGTGCACAATTGCTTATAAGTCAATATAGAACTACCTAGACAACTATTTAATCTAAAATAATTTGATAAAGCCTATGATGTTACGAATCTATCCCCAAAGTATTAAATTACACACTTATAGGAGCATACAAGGTTCATTCATACGTAACAAAAAGTTAGAAGTCCACTCGCCTCAAAAAAGTCTCGAATCAAGCCGAAATTGCAACTTTCTCCCTACTACAGTATTTAAAATCACCACAATCTATCCAAATATGGCATCACAGTTATGTAACGAATATAATGACACTAAAATCAATTAAGTTAGAGATAAAGGATAAAATGGTCAAAACTACCATGCCATAAAATGTTGTCAGAAACTTAACATTAATGTATGAAAATATTCTCTATGTAATAAGGAGTTCATCGGTGAAAATGGTTTTGAAAATGGAGCTAAGATGAAAAAGAAATCAATGATTAATGTGTGAAAATTGATGTTCGATTATAATCCCAAAATTTGAAGTAAAAATCACAAATTAATCAATGTAAATCAATAAAATAGGTTAGAAAATAGTTACTCAATCACTTTGACTTGTAAAATCGCAAAATCTTTCTTGAAAAATGAAGTTTTAAGGGTTGAAAATGGAGGAAAATGAAATAAGATCGTCTTTTGATGAAGTCCACTGTTCAAGCCCATGCAAAGATATGCGAACACGAAGCCTCAACAACCACAACTCCACAAATATGGGGCCACCTTCCGCGATTATGGAAGATTAGTCCCACTGACCTCCGCAAACACGGAGAAGGAGATGCAATCACGGAGGGTTAGTGGGACATGCACCAGAACTGAAACATGGCAACAAAATATAGCAATTGCATACTAGAATCGAACCCTCAGGAATTCGTTCAGAACCTTATGAACACAAACCAAGCATAAAAGATCAAAATGGGATGCCAAAAGAATTGACATAGACCAAATAAAACAATATAACCAAAAGTTCTTAGATTCATGACCCTACCAGAAATGATGATTCAGACTCAATGAAAGCACCAGGATTCGAATCCAAAACTTTCGTGGTCCTGAACCCAAGAAGGACCACTTAAACTTGTTTTGGACTTACAAACTAAAAATATTCTCAAAACCTCCAAAAATCACAATGAAGGGATTTGTAGCATTTGTTCACCACCTGGAACTGTCATGCCTCGGAAGGGTACCCTTGGCGTGGCCGGCACTCGAAGACTATTTCTAGTCCCCAAGCGGACCACTTAGCTCCATTACATCATTCAATCAAATAACTCTACTTATTAGCAGAAAATATAAGTAGGTAGTGGACACATCTCATCTAAAGTCATCAAAGGAATATATATAATAATAAAGGCTAGTAGAAAGAACTAGCTCACAATCTCAACATCAATGCTTGACCATCGTCTATGAAGCCTCTATCACTAATCATGTGGTGCCAATGACAGACCTATGGCTACCCAAATTGAAATAAAAGAAATAGTCTAATCTAACTCTAAAGCATGATGAAATAAAAATAGTGGGTCCTCCGGATTAGGGGAGGCTCACCAATTAGCTGCGAATCTTGGATCTTCAACCGAGCGCCTGTTAACAATCTCTAGTACCTGCCTCTGCATCATAAAATGATGCGATCCAGAGTGGACATCAGTACTTGGAATGTACTGGTATGTAAAATAGCTGAGTGAAACAGAAATCGGAAGAAAAATATGAAAACAATATCAACTCAAAATAAACATCAAATCACATCATCAGTCAAATGTCTATCTATGCAAGAATAAAGAGTAGACAAGTGACCTATCAATAACTCAAAATTCATCAATCATCTCAGACTCATCTTGAGGAGCTCACCTCCTCTCATCTCATCACATCTCATTTCATCTTATCTCATCTCGTCTAGACTCGGAGTACTCAAGGTAGGAAATTTATGAGAGTTTCTCTTATCCGACAACAATCACTTATGAGCCAGTGAAGGTACAACAGTCACGCTGATGTTGCCACAACCATTCCAAACTTGTCAGATGTGGAACAAATCAAAATCATATAAGCTCACCCAATATGGAGTTATTGTCTAATCAAGAGGGAACCATAATATATGTGATGGTTCCAAGCCTCATCTATGTATGGTGACATAGTTAATGAGTTCAAGTAGGACTCACTCTTACTCATTTCGGTGCTCGATACTCCTCCCGCGACTCAATGCTCATAAAACCATCAATCTAATCAAACCAATCTCGTAGGGACTTTAACCCCCGTCAACGATCGGTATATCATAGGGATTTTAACCCTATCATCAATCAATCTCATAGGGATTTTAAACCTCTCATCAATCAATCTTATAAGGACTTTAACCCTCTCATCAATAAATATCTCATAGGGGCTTTAACCCACTCATCAATCAATCTCATCAATAACTCAAGATTTAGAACAATCATTAGGAATCAAGTAAATAGACACATCGGTAGAGTTCATTTATAGAGGCTCATAAGACAATCAAACTCTATCAACTCATCATCATTCCCTCATCACAATCATAATCACAATCAACAATCACAATCTTAACTCAAGGCTCTAGACACAATTCTCAAGTTCATTATGCATGCTTTTCAAATTAATCATGTAGGATTATGCGAATTCTCATGAAAATATTCAATTTGAGAAAACAATCCATATGATGATCATCAACATAGCAAAACATGTAATTTCGAATATAATATTCAAGAAAAATTATCAAAGATTCATGCATGTAGACTCCTCAACCATCAACTCATCTAGGACCTCTATGGGGCACATGAGAGAACAATCCCATGTTTTAGTTTAGCCTTACATACCTGTGATGCAGCTAACAACCGAGTACGTCAAGGATCTCTTCTCGAATTTCCTCAACTCAAGCTCTCCTCTTCTCTCCTCAAGCCCTAGCCTTGTTAGATTAGGGAATAGGACTTAAAATAGGGTTTTTAGACCCTTTTCACGTCAAAACATCACTATTAGCCATGTCTTAGAATTTAGGAGGGATGGAGAATTGACCGGAATGCCCCTCATAATTATTTAGAAATTTCCAGCTCGAAAAATACATGGTCCGCGCGCGCGGACCGATCGCGAACAACGTATTTTTGGAAAGGTGTTTCTGAATGAGTTTTCTCCATTCCGTCGAAAAATTTGAAAAACACATAAGTGCCTCTCAGCGATAGGTGCGCAACGTGTCTATTGCGCACCGTCACTGTTTTCCGATTTGGATTGAAAATTTATCTTTTGATCGGGTCGCTCTAAAAATCGATGGAGACCATTTTCCCACTCAATGTTTCATGCAGATCAGAAATCCGGTCTTGAATTTGCCATATGAGCATCGGAAGATGCGTTACGTGCACACCCTCACTCTAGGGGTATTTTGGTAATTTTACCGGGCATCACATCATCCCCCCTTGGGGTCATTCGTCCTCGAATGATGAGTAAAGGTGGGGATTAAGGAATGAATAGACTGAAGACTCATTTCCGTGCTCAATTCAATCAATCAACTCTCGAATTAATAATAGTAAGTCACATAAAAATAGAACAATCGGCTTAGTGGAGAGTAAGGATTTTTACCTTCATTATCTTCCTCATCAGTTGGCACGAATAGGTGCAGATATTTTGCCTTCATTTCCTCCTCAGCTTCTGGTGTGGCTTCTTCAACGAATTGATTCCTCCACAGGACTTTCATTGAGGCTATTTCTTTGTTCCTCAGCTTACGAATCTGACAATCAAGGATTTGAACCGGGACCTCTTCATAAGATAGGTTATCCTTCACCCTAATGCTATCAACAGGGATCACTAAGGCAGGATTTCCCAAGCATTTCTTTAGCATTGACAAATGGAATACTAGGTGGACCCCATCTTACTCGGGAGGCAACTCTAACTCCTAAGCCACCTTCCTAATCCTCTTTACGATCTGATATAATCTAACATAATGTGGACTTAACTTTCCCTTATTCCCAAACCTTAGGAAACCCTTCATAGGTGACACTTTCAAATACACCCAATCATTTACTTCGAACTCTAAGTCTCTTCTCCTCACGTCGGTGTAAGATTTTTGGCGACTCTCGGCAGTTTTTAACCTCTCTCTAATGACCTTGACCTTCTCCATCGACTGGTGAACAAGATCAGGTCCAATCAGCTATGCTTCTCCCACCTCAAACCACCCAATAGGCGATTTACATCTCCTTCCGTACAAGGCTTCATAAGGGGCCATCTGAATGCTTGCATGATAACTATTGTTATATGCAAATTCAACCAATGGTAAGTGATAATCCCAATTTCCTTTGAAGTCAAGGACACAAGCTCTCAACATGTCCTCAAGTGTTTGAATTGTATGCTCTGCCTGACCATCCGTCTGTGGATGGAAGGCTGTACTCAGGTTCACCTTAGTACCCAAGCCTTTCTGGAACGATCTTCAGAACTGAGAGGTAAATTGAGCTCCTCTATCCGAGATGATGGACAAGGCAACCCCATGCAACCTCATAATCTCCTGGACGTACAACCTGGCATACTCCTTCGCAGTGTTTGTTGTCTTAACTACCAAGAAGTGAGCCGACTTAGTCATTTTATCCACGATCACCCATATCGAATCATGTTGCTTTCGAGATTTCGGCAGGATAGTGATAAAGTCCATGTTAATCATCTCCTATTTCCATTCTGGAATTTCAAAATTCTGAGCCAATCCACAGGGCCTTTGATGCTCAACTTTCACTTGTCAGAAATTTAGGCATTTTGAAATGAACTCCGCGATGTCCTTCTGCATCCCATTCCACCAATAGACTTCTCTTAAGTTATGGTACATTTTGGTGGAGCCAGGATGAATGGAATATCTAGTGTTATGAGCTTCTGCTATTATTCTGTCTCATATGCCATCAACATTTGGGACACACAATCGACTTTGATATCTCAACACTCCATCTCCCCCTTTAGAGAAGACCATCACTCTCTGATTGTGGACATCCTCCTTCAATTGGAGTATGACAGGGTTTTGGTCTTGCTTTTCCTTCATCTCCACCACTAACGAGGAAGCAGACTCGTCCTGAACATTAACTCCTCCTTCGTTGTTCTCCTCAAGTCGGACTCCTAATCGAGCTAACCGGTGCACGTCCTTGGCTAACTCCCTCTTTCCTTCCTCCACATGGGCTGTGCTACCCATTGATAACCTGCTAAGAGCGTCAGCAACAACGTTAGCTTTACCTGGGTGGTAGTGAATGCTCATGTCATAATCCTTGAGCAATTCCAACCATCTCCTCGGCTGTAAGTTGAGCTCTTTCTGACTAAAAACATACTGCAAGCTCTTTTGGTCAGTGAACACATCCACATGCACTCCATACAAGTAGTGACGCCAAATTTTAAGTGTAAACACAACTGCTGCCAACTCGAGGTCATCCGTTGGGTAGTTCCTTTCATGAATCTTGAGTTGCCTGGAAGCATAGGCTATCACCTTCCCCCTTTGCATTAGTATGCATCCCAATCCAACCCTTGAGGCATCACAATAAATTACAAAGTCCTCGGTTCCATCGGGTAAGGTTAGGACTGGTGCAGTAGTAAACCTTGTTTTCAATTCCTGGAAACTCTTCTCACGTTTTTCGGACCACTGAAACTTGATCTTCTTCTGAGCTAATTTGGTCAATGGCGCGGATAGGGAAGAAACTCCCTCAACAAACCTGTGGTAATAGCCTGCCAACCTCAAGAAACTTTGAATGTCAGTCGGAGTAGTCAGTCAGGGCCAGTTCTTAACCCCTTCAATCTTTTGGGCATCCACTCCAATACCATCACCGGAAACAACATGGCCTAGGAAGGCCGCTGACTTAAGCCAGAACTCACATTTGGAGAATTTTGCATACAACTCATGGTCCTTAAGAGTTTGGAGGACCACTTTGAGGTGGTTAGCATGCTCCTCCTCACTCCTTAAATATACCTGGACGTCATCGATGAACACAATCACAAACAAATCAAGATATGGCTTGAACACTCTATTCAGCAAGTCCATAAAGGCGGCATGTGCATTCGTCAACCCAAAGGACATGACCAAGAACTCAAAATGGCCATATCTAGTCCTAAAGGCTATCTTTGGAACTCACACTCCCTCACCTTCCGCTGATGGTAGCCAGGTCTAAGGTCTATCTTAGAGAAATAAAAGGCGTCCTGAAGTTGGTCAAACAAATCACCTATCCCTAGGAGAGGATATTTATTCTTTATCATGACCTTGTTCAGTTGTCTATAATCAATACACATTCTGAGAGACCTATCTTTCTTTTGCACGAATAGAACAGGAGCACCCCATGGTGAAACACTTGGCCTAATGAAGCCCTTTTCCAGTAAATCTTTTAGTTGCTCTTTCAACTCTTTCAACTCAGCAGTGGCCATCCTATAAGGTGGGATCGAAATAGGCTGGGTATCAGGAAGCACGTCAATCCCAAAGTCAATCTCCCTATCAGGAGGGACTCCGGGCAAATCAACAGGAAACACTTCTAGAAACTCATTAACAATTGAAACTGACTCAAGAGTTGGGGACTCAACATCATCTGATTTCACTCGTACAAGGTGGTAGACACAACCTTTAGAAATCAACTTTCTGGCTCTAAGATATGAGATAAACTTTCCTCTAGGCATAGCAGAGTCACCCTTCCACTCTAGAACTGGTTCATTTGGAAACTGGAACTTAACAATTCGGGATTTACAATCAACAGAAGCATAACAGGCATGAAGCCAATCCATGCCAAGGCTCAAATCAAAGTCAACCATCTCAAATTCAATCAAATCAACAAGGGTGTCCCTATGATGGATGGACACTACACAAGCTCTATAGATCCTCTCAGCTTGAATAAACTCACCTACTACGGTAGAAACGTCAAAGGGTTCCGAAAGACTCTCAGGGATTCTATCAAATCTATTGGCCACATAAGGAGTTAAAATGACAATGTGGCACCCGGGTCCATCAAAACATAACAATCAAAAGCAAAGACTCGAATCATACTCGTCACAACATCTAGAGAGTTTTCCTGATATTGGCGACTACCTATGGCATACAAGCGGTTTGTTGCTCCGCCTGCGCCCGTTGTAGTGGCCCTCTGGTTTCCTCTGACTAGCGGGGCTGGGGTGGAAGATTGAGCCCGGTCAGCCACTTTGGGCAATTTCTCTGGTAGTGGCCTGCTTGGCCACACTTGTAGCACACATCATTCCTATCACAATATCTTCCCAAGTGCATCTTGCCATACTTACCACATGGTGGCCTACCCTACGGACCTTGGGCCACACTAGCTTACGAACGAGACCCATGACTTCCCACATTCTGAGATCTCTGATCATACCTGCCTCTAGGCACAGGTGCACTAGCAGATGATGGTGCTGGAAATCAGTTTCTATTTCCTTTCCTTCCAACCTTATGACTGGACGTCTTTGCTTTCTTGCGCTTGAATTCTTCCCTATCATGTTGTCTCTCCTCATCAGCTTGTTTCACAAATGTCATCAGTCACCCGATGTCCATGTCACTCACAAGCATGTCTCCTCTCCCATCTCTCTTGGGTCCTCTATTCAACCCATCAACATACATCCCCATCCTTCCCCTCATGTTAGCAACCATGTCCGGAGCATAGCGGGATAATTCAGTGAACTTTAGGCCATATTCTTGCATGGTCATAGAGCCCTGTTTTAGGTTCAGGAACTCACTCACCTTAGGTTCTCTTTTCTCCCTTGGGAAGAAGCGTCCCAAGAAGGCCTCCTTAAACACTGCCCAAGTCACATACGAAGCATCATCCCCTCTGCCTTTTTTCCATTCGTCGAACCACAGCCTGGCCACCCCCTTAAGTTGGTAGGCAGCCAGTTCCACCCTATCAACATCAGCCACATGCATCACTTAGAACACCTTCTCAAGCTCCTCCACATAGTTCTCCGGGTCTTCAGTAGATGCCGACCCCGTGAACTCAGATGGGTTCATCCTAAAAAATTCTCGGACCCTAGAGGTGTCATGAGAATCTGTTCTACCTGCGCCTTGCCTCACAGCAGGTGCTGCGACAGCCTGGGCTGAAGTTTGAATAGCCTGGCACAGCTTGGCGTTGGAAACCTCATCTTGAGGGGGTTGCTTAACAGGGACAGCTGGATCCACGGGCCCCTCGGGTACTTGGGGTTCAGGTGGATTAACAGCTCGCTTGGCAGGACGTCCCATTCCTCTGACAGCTCTTCTGGGAGGCATATTATCGATTCTGCACGTGTAGAGCACGAATTAGAAGATAGTTTTCATAGAGCTTAACTCTATCGCATGAATTGGAATAAGAAAGAAGTGTAACCATTCCTAATGTCCCATAGCCTCCTGCTTATGAAATGTGGTCGAGAACACACCCATAAACAAGACTCTACTAGACACGGCTTCATAGACTCCCTAAGACACTTGAACTCTATGCTCTGATACCAAGTTTATCATGCCCCCGGAGGGTACCCTTGGCATGGCCGGCATTCGAAGACTATTGCTAGTCCCCAAGAGAACCACTTAGCTTTATCACATCATTCAATCAAATAACTCTACCGATTAGCAGAAAATATAAGTAGGTATTGGACACATCTCATCTAAAGTCATCAAAGGAATATATATAATAATAAAGGCTAGTAGAAAGAACTAGCTCACAATCTCAACATCAATGCTCGACCATCGTCTATGAAGCCTCTGTCACTAATCATGTGGTGCCAATGACAGACCCATGGCTACCCAAATTGAAATAAAAGAAATAGTCCAATCTAATTCTAAAGCCTGATGAAATAAAAATAGTGGGTCCTCCGGAGTAGAAGAGGCTCACCAATTAGCTGCGAATCTCAGATCTTCAACGGAGCGCCTATTGACAATCTCTAGTACCTGCCTTTGCAACATAAAATGATGCAGTCCAGAGTGGACATCAGTAAAAATAGCTGAGTGAAACAAAAATCGTTAGAAAAATATTGAAACAATATCAACTCAAAATAAACATCAAATCACATCATCAGTCAAATGTCTATCTATGCAAGAATGAAGAGTAGACAAGTGACCTATCAATAACTCAGAATTCATCAATCATCTCAGACTCATCTCGAGGAGCTCACCTCCTCTCCTCTCATCACATCTCATCTCATCTCGTCTAAAATCGGAGTACTCAAGGTAGGAAATTTATGGGAGTTTCTCTTATCCGCCAACAATCACTTATGATCCAGTGAATGTACAACAGTCACGCTGACGTTGCCACAACCGTTCCAAACTTGCCAGGTAGGGAACAAATCAAAACCATATCAGCTCATCCAATATGGAGTCAATCGTCAATAAGTCGTCTATTATTTCAGGGACTTCTAATCAAGAGGGAACCACAACATATGTGATGGTTCCAAGCCTCATCTACGTATGGCGACGTAGTTAATGAGTTCAAGTAGGACTCACTTTTACTCATTTCGGTGCTCGATACTCCTCCCGTGACTCAATGCTCATGAAACCATCAATTTAATCAAACCAATCTCGTAAGGACTTTTACCCCATCAATGATCGGCATATTTAACCCTATCATCCATCAATCTCACAGGGATTTTAACACTCTCATCAATCAATCTTATAGGGACTTTAACCCTTTCATCAATCAACATCTCATAGGGACTTTAATCCACTCATTAATCAATCTCATCAATGACTCAAGATTTAGAGCAATCATTAGGAATCAAGTGAATAGACACATCGGTAGAGTTCATTTATAGAGGCTCATAAGACAATCAAACTCTATCAACTCATCATCATTCCCTCATCACAATCACAATCACAATCAACAATCACAATCTTAACTCAAGGCTCTAGACTCAATTCTCAAGTTCATTACGCATTTTTTTCAAATTAATCATGTATGGTTATGCGAATTCTCATGAAAATATTCAATTTGAGAAAACAATTCGTATGATGATCATCAACATAGGAAACATGTGATTTCGAATATAATTTTCAAGAAAAACCATCAAAGATTCATGCATGTAGACTCCTCAACCATCAACTCATCTAGGACCTCTATAGGGCACATGAGAGAACAATCCTATGTTTTAGTTTATCCTTACATACCTGTGATGCATCTAAATAATCGAGTACATCAAGGATCTCTTCTCGAATTTCCTCAACTCAAGCTCTTCTCTTCTCTTCTCAAGCCTTAGCCTTGTTAGATTAGGGAATAGGACTTAGAATGGGGGGTTTTAGACCATTTTCATGTCGAAATGTCACTATTAGCTGTGTCTTAGAGTTTAGGAGAGGTGGGAAATTAATCGGAATGCCCCTCATAATTATTTAGAAATTTCCAGCTCGGAAAATACACGGTGACTCTCCGCGACAGTCGCGAACAACGTATTTTTGGAAAGGTGTTTTTGAATGAGTTTGATTTGGATTGAAAATTTATCTTTTGATCGGGTCGCTCTAAAAATCGACTGAGACCATTTTCCCACTCAATTTTTCATGCTGATCACAAATCCAATCTCGGATTTGCCATATGAGCATCGAAAGATGCGTTACGCACATACCCTCACTCTAGGGGTATTTTGATAATTTTATCGAGCGTCACAGGAACGATTAGAACTAACAAAATTTTGATATGAGTCCCTGAACCCTGAATGTTGACCAAATTCAAACTTGTGATCCAAAATTTAATGAAAATGCAATTTTGGACCTAAAATCTCTGAACTCAAAATTTTTTTCTGCAAGTTCTCCTAGATCAGATTTAGTATTTCGGAGTTGATGGAATTGATGGAATCTAATTCCGACACTCAAAACTCAAAAAGATCAGAAAACTTGTAATTTTCTACTTTAAGCCTTTTAAAACTCTTTCTTTTGCAAAACTCTAACCTTTTTTACAATATTTTCAAAATTTGACTTTTGCAAGTATCCATAAATGACTCAAGGCAACTTTTGAGAAGCGCAAAATGATAATTATATCAAAAGTTCCAAAAATGACCTTCGAGGTCATTATAGAAGCCGTAATCAATCTCGATATTGATACTGAGATAATAGACTCATTAGATACTGCTTCATCATAGTAGCCCAACAACAGAACTATGTTAAATCAACAAGGGATAGCGCATGCATAACTCCTTAATTAGAAGAAAGAGCCAATACTCTTTACCATATTCAAAAAAAGCAACGCACAAAATTTCATGCTGCAAGAGGACAAAAGACCAAAGTTCAACAAAGACCAACAAAAGGACAAAATGACATTTTCAAGAAATGACATCTTTAACATCTTTAAGAAATGGCATTTTCAAAAAGATTTATGAAAAGATACGTGTTCAACAATCAGCTGTCTATGGACAGATATTGGCTACATGTTGTAATTACAGCTACTTGTGAAATAAATAGTGTGTATTAGTCTATGTAGACATGTAAAATAGGTGTATTAATCTAAGTACACATGTAAAATAGTTGAGGGATATTAGAAGTTAGTTAGCATTTGTGAAGCCTATTTAAGGATTCCAAATCGTATTCGTAAATGGCATGTAAACATTGCCCCATTACAAACCTTTGTACGAACCTCTCTCTTCCAACTTTTCCATTTCCATTTCCATCTACATGTATTGTCTCTCTTCTCTAAAATAAATAAAGAGCTATTGTAAGTATATTTTCTCTACAGTTTTATTTACTTGTTTTTATATTTTAAAATTTTAAATTTTATTTATTGCTTTCTTGTTCTTACTCTTATTTAATTTATATTTATTTGAATATTATTTATAAGAATTTATATATCCTTTCTCCTCGCCGATACTTTGCCCAATTTTTCGTAGTTTTCCATCCCGGAACTTGATCCGTCCCTCAAGCTAGTATCACAACCAAGCAGGTAGGGAAGGGTATAAATAGAAGCGGCTAAGTCCCCGCGATGTCCTTCAGCCGTGATAATTTCTTAGTTGAGTAGGTACCATTCTACTACCACTTATATTCTTGGTTTTATTCCTTAAAGTTAGGTAACTGGTTTATCGCAGTTCAGACATTGGGAAACATGTACTTTTTGTTGGAGTAGCCTAGACTGCATGTATCATAGGGCCAGACCCGGAGGGTGTTCCCATCGCCAAGCCTAGAGGAATAAAATTAGTAGAAGTTCACCGGTAATTATTACACTAAGAATTTATTATTAAAGAATAAAGAGTAACTTTTAGAGTAAACAATTGGCCTAAGGATAGTGTCAACTTTTAACTTGATCTTTCATAGTTTTAACTCATTAAAATATTAAGATAGAAACAGACTTTATACTTACCCATCCATTGACTAAACAAATTAAATATCATAAAAGACGGAAGTAGATTTATTTAATATACTAAAAGAAGTATAACGGACAAAGTAAAGAAACCTTAAAAAACCTTAATTATTACCAACATTTAGTACCTTTGGAAACTCTAGACAACTATTCTAAAGGAATAAAAAATAAATCAATTATTAATATCTAAATTAAGTTATACAATATATTATACATCATTACCCTTAATTTATCCATTCAAAGAACTCAAATAGATAAATATTATTTCTTCAATCACATTTATCAACACATTTTTAATGGACTCCTGTACTAATCAGAATATTATAAATAGTGTCAATATTTTCGTTACCTCTATTAAGATAGAAAAAATTGAAAGTGATCTACAGAATTGGAATATTTCAAAAGAGAGTCTAGAAAGGGTTTATAAAACATGAAACTTTGATTTTATTAAAAATAATAATATTAAAACATCTGAGACTATGGTGGCCATTAATAAAAATGTTGAGACTATTAAATTACTAGCAGCTGAGAATATTTACATATACTAGAAAAATTATAATTTTTTTCACATAGGACTTGTCCAATTAGCAGTTAAACCTTTATATAGATTGGGTTTATATGTACCTATATGTCTTCTTCTAAGAGATAATAGATTATCTAATTTTGATGATTCATTATTAGCAATACTAGAAAGTAATCTGGCTAACGACCCGATGTACTTTAGTTGTGATCCTAATTATTTTATCGATATTAATATCAAAATGTGATAGGCACTTTAAAATTAAATGTCGAAACTAAAAATATGAATAGTAAAGCTAATAGAAGAGAAATAACTATAATATATAGAGTGTATTATAGATTAATGAAAACTACCTCATCCCCCAAGGCTAAAATGGTAAGTAATAAAGGAGTGACTATGCTTATGGGAACCAATCATAATCACAATAATACCTTTGTCCCAAAAATGATAAATCGGGATGATGTATTAATAAGAGATAATTGGAATTTCCACTCCATAGTAGAGCTAGAAATTGAGTAGGAAAGTTCAAGTATTGAACAGGTAATTCAATTTCCGGATGGATCTATAGATTTGAGGTTTATAAGATCCCAAACTTTTAGTCAATCCTCTTCAAGTAGAAGAATGTTATTTTTTAGACCATTCTTTTCTAAGACTATGGAGGAAGATAACACATCCTTAGAAGAGACAGATAGAAAATTAAAAGAAGTAGACTTCTCAGAGATTATTCCCAAGGTAGAGTACAAACCAAAATTGGTAAACCTGTAAAACTAATGAGTCCCACCACTACTGAAAATATGGAACAAAAGATTCCTTATGTATGATTAGATTAGATAGATATTTTGAATCGGATTTTAAATATTTAGACAAGCTATGGGTTTATCCAGAAAGTTTTATAAAAACACAATGGTATTTTCAAAGATATTGCTCTGATGAAAGAGTAGCCTTTTGAGAAAATTGGTATAAAGGTATGAAAATATTGAAATGTAACATATAATTCTTTAAATGGTTTGTATAAATATATAGAAAAATTGGACGACCAACAAGATTCGTTAAATATGATTGTTAGTAAATGGTATGCTACCAAACATAAAGTACTTGAATCCCAAATTCCCCCCTTAGAGGAAATTAGTCTACCTATAGATAGTAGAATAATTACTACTTCACCTTTTAAAATGGATATAGCAGATACCAAATGTGACCCCACAAGTAAGGATATAAATAAAATACTACAATAAAATAATTATACAACCAACTTTTGTATGTAATCTCTAACCAAATTCTTGAGGCTGACAATAAATTCGTCTTTAAGGATAAACCAAGTCCCTCTTGCAATGATAAACATAAAGAATTAGAAGTTAATCCAATATTTAAATAATCCAAAATTCTCAGAAGATAAATTTTCAAAGTTCCAGGAGAAGCTTTGAAATCACTAATGAGCTTATAGAAATAATTAATGGAAAGTTAAAATATAAAAAAAGGATAAAACTCTATCTTAAAATAATAAGGAAATTAATATGTTAAGCTCTAGTTATTCCATTAAAAAGATTATTACAAGAGACCCTCCTTTTCGAATATGCAATATGAGGAAAATAAACTTTTATCCCATACTTTGCACTCTGGAAGTGAGATCGTGAAATGGAATATTGATGGATTAGCAGACCATCAAATATATAATAAGATATATGAAATGGGGATGGACCTTACGAATATAAAACAAAAAATATATCAGATAAATAAGCTATAATACTAATTATGGCTGAATTTACTGGTACTTTAAAATATTGGTGGGATAATTATCTCACCAAAGATAATAAACAAAGTGTAGAAGAATGACTCTACAGGACAAATAATAGAAAACCAAATTTTTGAAGATGCCACCACTATCTTAATTTACAGTATAGCTGGACATTTCATAAGAGAACCTTAACTTTTTCAAAACAAGAGTTTAGAGACATTATTTAATCTATCTCGTCCAAAGTTAGAAGATTTTAGATGCTATAAGGATGTTTGTCAATAAAGTTATGATTAGATCAGATTGTAATCATGATTATTGGAAAGAAAAATTTATTAGTGATTTACCAGGACTATTTCCTTAGAAAGGTCGAATAAAACTAAATGACAAATTTCTGGGAAAAATCCTTATAATTAGTTTACTTATAAGTTTTATAAATATTACAGGATGTAATAACCCTCTAGGTCATTTCTGTGGTTTCGCAAATATTTTATCAATTTAAGCAGCTGATAGTGATTGCAGCTATTTGTGACTTATTGACGCTGATTGTTCGATCATTTGGTGAATCATTTGCTTTTCAAGTTAAATAGGAGATTATAACTGTAAAATGATTTTTAAGGTAAAGTCTTAGTAAATGGCATGAAAGTGGAATTTTGACGGTTCGGTTAGCTTCAAAATGTTAAATTTAGGCTAGGAGCATGTTTGGTGCAATTATATGGACTTTTGCAAATTTAGCTGCTATAACGGGTCAATAGTTGACTGTAGTCGACGTCCTTGGGAAACATGCCCGGGATAAAAATTTTGGCTGTATCGTTGGATCCGGAATGTTGAGTTTGGTTTAGGAGGACCTTTTGTTTGGTTCCCAAGGCTTCTAGGTGTATTTTGGTCCTTCCGATAGATTTTGATATTGAGAAATGAGACCTATACTAGAATAAAACGACCTCCTATGCAAATTTCGACTACACAGTTGAGTTCGAAATGTTATTTTTGATAAGATTTCATACATGAATTGTATTTTCCAACTCTGAATGAGGCCGGAGCATCGAAAATAAGTTTGAGTAGTGGCTGAAAATTAAAGAGGGCGATAGTTCTGTGTCCGAACAGGCAATTGAGATGTGGAAAAGGCGGTTTGAGGCAATCCTTATATGGAAACTTTACAGAATCAGGAAAAAAAAAGGAAAAACTTGATCAATGATATCTCCTTCAATTTTGATCCGATTTCGGTGATTTAAAAGTTTTCTTTTCTGAGAAGAACATTGTAAAAGCTTTAGAAGTTGATTTTGGCACGTCGTTTGAGGTAAAATTCAACATTATCTATTGCATATTGAATGTAGTTCTTGGAGACTTCGAAATGCACTTTCTTGTCCATTTTGAGTTGGATTATGGTGAAATTTGAGTGTATTCTGTGCGTTTTTGTGTGGTGAACATTGTGGTAATGTTAGAATTAATTAACAAAGCTCCGTTTGGTGTGAGAAAGATGATTTAGCTGCTGGTCACGTTATGTTTTTTCGGAAAAAATTCAAAATATTGTATCTCAACCGTTTCTTATCATAATTAAGTGAAATTTGGGTCTAAATTGGACTACTTTTCGAGACCTACGTTGTGATATACTAGGATTCTATTAATTTGAATGTATTTTTAAGAAACTTGGCCAGGAAGCTGATGTAGTATGATGTACTTTCCGATAAAAATGTCATGTGGGTTTTGGATTGTTTCTGATTATTTTGAGCCTCATTTTGAGGTTAACTTATGGCTATATACTCAGGGTGATGTAGGAATAATTTTATTGGGGTTGGTTTTTTATTTCATGCGTGGCCCCACTTTTTTCCATTATAGTCGCAATCGACCCTCTTTTCCATGTTTCTTGAGATATTATAGTCACAATAGCCGTAATTATGTTGTGACTCATATTTTGATAGTTGAGCAGCATCTAGAGGTAGCTACACAGGGTAAAACTCACGAGGACTGAGCTGGAGCATGTGGGTTTGTCTTTTAGGTAGGCTAGGCTTTCTTAAACCTTAGACTGAACTGAAATGTGTTGATGTCTGAGTCAAGATATGTTGTATATAGACTTGTTTTACTAACTATGTGATATGTGTGTCAATGTGAGATACTAGTTACTGCATAAGGTACTATATTAGTTGTAGCTATTGTAGTAGCTATGTTCTGATTCTATTAAACTATGAAAAGGTTTGGTAAAGGTTGGATACGGGTTGATGCCATATAACAAGTATGTACTCTCGCTGGACTTGTACTTGTATGAGTGTGTATTGCTTGTTGCTATAGAGATATCCAAATTGGGATAATGTATATTGATTATATGTCGTACCGTGAATTGATTAAAGGAATACTGTGATTCTGCTGGGCCTATTTGTCGGGGGCACCTACAATATCCCTATTATTACTGCACTCTTATTTCCATTACCTGGGTAGGCTAGATTGTAGCATGGTTGCCTACTGAGCCCGATTCTATTTAGATTATTGAAGTCTCTGCTCTATTGTACTTACGTTAGCTACTACTATGAGTTCCTTGCATGCCCTAGGAAATGTAACGCCCGATAAAATTACCAAAATACCTCTAGAGCAGGGGTATGTGCGTAACGCATCTTCCAATGCTCTTATGGAAAATCTAAGACAAGATTTGTGATCAACACAAAATATTAAGCAGGAAAATGGTCGCGGTCGATTTTTAGAGCGACCGGATCAAAAGATAATTTTTTGACTCGAAAATTGAAACAGTGTCGGTGCGCGACGGTGGCGCGCCGCGCCTCTGTAGCTGTTACGCCCCGAGAGGGTACCCTAGGCGTGGCCGGCACCTAGAGACTATAGCTAGTCCCCAGGCGAACTACTTGGCCTCATCACATCCATTCAATCAAATAACTCAAGAAAATTAGCAGAAGACTAAGGAAAGTAAATGGGCACATCTCATCTAGTTCTCAAAATAACTATATATTTAATGTAAAGGCTAGATGAAAGAACTATCACAACAATTTTAACATCAACGTTTGACTATCATCTATGAAGCCTCTCAAAATAACTATATATTTAATGTAAAGGCTAGATGAAAGAACTATCACAACAATCTTAACATCAACGTTTGACTATCATCTATGAAGCCTCTATCACTATCAAGTAGTGCTAACGACAAACCTATGGCTACCTCAATAAAAATATAAAGCTAAATCAAGTCTAATTCAAAAAAAAAAGAAATAAAGATAGTGAATCCTCTAGAGTAGGGGAGACTCACTAATCAGCTGAACGTCTCGGATCCTTAACGGTGCGCCTGTTGAAGATGACTACCTAAGAAGTGAGCCTCCTCTTCATAGCTATAGCATTGAACATCATATCTGGGTTGTGTGTTCATAGCTTTTACCTTTTCTAGGCCTCCACCAAGTAGGCTCTTTGTTAGCAAGTCCATCTGGGTCCGCATATGGGCCATGTCTTGATTCCGTTTTTCCTTCTTTTTTTATTGCTCAGCAGTCATCTCAAAGTTATACCCAGAGCAGTCTCCATCTCTGGTGTACCATGTCCTGCTGCTATTAGCTACCTGATCCGAGATTACTATGATGTCTAGGAACGTTTTGGACATGTATGATCCTTCAGAAACCGCATCAAAGATAGGTTTGGTCACAAAGTTGCAAGACCTGTAGAAGACAGCTTTCAAGTGCTCATCCGTGAGTTGGTGGTTAGGGCATCGCTTGAGATTTTGCATGAATTTCTCCCTAGATTCATATAGTGCTTCATTCAGCAGCTAATTGTAAGATTCAATCTCATCTTTGATCTTCAGCTTCCTCGAAGCAGGGAAGAACCTCTCCAAGAAAGTTTCTTTTAGCTCTCCCGAAGTACGGATGGAATCATGAGGAAGCTCATTCAGCCAATTTGCGCCTCATCAAATAGAAACAATGGAATTAGCCTCAATCTGAATGCTTGCTGACTGACCCCTAGAATTTTGGACGATTGGCATGTTGCCAAGAAGTTCATTATATAATGATTTGCATCCTTAGTTACTGCTCCGCTGAACAACCTTTCAACTGTAGCTTTTGCAGCATAGTGCTAATGATGGTGAACTTAACACCAGGCGGCAGTGGGGGCAGCACTATTGCAACGTAATCCTAGCACCTTTGTCAACTACATTTTCTGCTTGGGGATGATGGGGACCCTAAGGTCTCAAAACAGGTTGTTTCTGCGATGGTGGAAAAAGTGGCACCTCTCGAAGTGGTGCCGCTGTTGGTATCCCAGTACCAGCGAGGTCATCTTCACCCGGACCATCATTTCTCGTATCTGCAGGATTCAGAACTGACTCTCTTAGCCTTGCTTCTACGCGATCATGGGTGTTCATTTTGTGGATAGGCTTAGTGAGTTCGGGGTGGTAGGGAATAAGTGCTTCACCTTACTTCGGGTGTTCGGCATGCAACACTGGTTCCCTACAAAGAGCAAAAACAAGAAATAAAAGTAAAATTAGGGACTAGTATTACACACAAAAAATGACAAATAATAGACTATTACTTCGCCGTATTCCCTGGTAACGGCGGCAATATTTGATACACCCAAATTTACACTCCAACAGGAATAGTAAAGCGGCCGCTAATCAAATATAGAACTCAACAAGAGTTTAGATTGATACCATAGGGAATGCATGAAAATGAAAGATGCAATCTCTATTTAAGAGATAAAGTGCATAAAGTAAATTGCGGGGTTTTGAGGTTCAAATGAAGTTTCCAAAGTAAAGTAATGAACGAGTTCAATGTCTACTTGACTTCCAACAATTTATGAGAAGCTAGGGTTGTGTTCCCCACAATACGATAGCCATATTTGTGTGGTAAAACCCGTTTATGATGATGTATACAAGATCAGACTAGTTATTTAACACCTAGTTCACTTTCCGATCCTTGTTAGATGCCTTTCATTCACCCTCTTTCGGTCTCGGAATGTACAATTTTAACCCTTGCTTTAGACCTAGAATACTCTCACCTTTCGGTCTCAAGTACTTAGACTTTGTTAAAAACTCTGAAATTCTGTCGTAGAATCCTTTTGCTAATCACTACATCACTTCTGGGCATGTAATAATATAGGCTTATCCTCATGTGTCGACTTATTAAAAAAGTAGTTAAAGAGAAGTATACTATGATGTATCCGATAATCAATCCTAGGATTCACCCCATATTCATCATCTTATTATTTTGTCATGGATCACACAACCCTAGCTGTGGGTTCAGCCTAGAATAATCAAGATAAATCGCCGATGGCAATGTATATAAATCATGATGAAGAACTTACTATAGATAAGGTAATGAATCTACTGATAACATTTTATAAAGAGATGAGTGAGATCCAAGAGTTCAAAGTAAATTAATGCAAAGTAGCATTCCTTCTTAGTTCGCTGTCTCAAGCTGTCAACAACCAATAACAATGGAATAAAAATATAATATATATATATATATATATATATATATATATATATATATATATATAAGGAAAAACCTAATCTAACTTGAAACAAGGAATAGGCGTTGGCATAGGTACGGGCCAGTACACGGATCGTAAGGGTCCAAACGGACTATGACACAGTCAGTGAGTCAATACTTGGTCTCCATCCCACGTCGTATCCTCACGTGCACTGACGCTGCCTATGTGAGGGTTCGCGTACCGTGAACCGGCCCGTGACCCTTGCCTTCATAATTTTCCACGCGATCTACCTAGCTCCTCAGACTCACGGCCTACGTCAAGGTCAATGGTTGATCACACAGCCCGTGACGGGCCCCGTCTCTCTCCTTTTGTATGATTCTTGTAATTTTCGATGGTGACTTCTCAAATTCACATCATTTTCACGATGAGGGACACGGTTCATGCAATTTCCTCAGCCTATGAAAGGAACCGTGAGAATTTCCTTGGTTTTTTCCATTCTACTTTGCTCCAGCCACACTTTAGCATTAGCAAGCTAAGTGTGGGGCTACGGTGCACCTCACGGTCCATCTCATGTCACACAGGCCATTTATGAGCCTGTGCTCCTCCACTTAGCTCCATTCTTTGGCTCTTATGCTCTAATCCATTCCACGTGGCCTTTCACGATATGTGTAATGCTACACGGGATGTGGAGGTCTCCGTATGAAGATACTTGTTGTTCTTTATCAATCATTTTCTTGTACTTATCCCCCTACTCAATGCCTTCACCATGTTCTTGAAAAGCAACATAAAACACACATCAAACCAACAAATTAGCATGAGAATGTGCAAGAATCCTATTTTTAAAGCATTACAAGGGTCGTATTTCTACAACTCATCACTCACCAAAAGTAACTCTCTTTCAAGAACCTAGTCGTCAATAGGTGGATGAAGATAGTGTCCGGTCCGCACATGGTTAGATCATCTTGGCAAAGGTATGTGTTAGTACATTTGAATGTACTAAGTGTGCGAGCATGAAAATGTTGATGAACATATTAATTTACAGTCAATGATAGATGACAAAGGCACATATATATAGAATGAAGAATATAGGAAAGAACACAACATCAATATGTCATTAAATTCATGATGTATGAATGCCACAATACTATAAACATAACAGGGATGTAATCTCAACCAACATAAGACCAAGCGAGCTATTACTTAGAACTCCTTCATCTTTCCCATAATAGATAAAGAGGTGACCTACTTGCAAAAGGTAGATCCTTAACATAATCATCCCTTAAAAGGGCCGTAAACATGATTCTATGTTTGGCACACAATTATGAGAAAGGATACTTTATATAAGGACCCTCGGGGATAGTCACCCACCTCCATTATCATTCAGTGCTAAGTCATCATACCATGAGAATACGTATGCATATACATGCTTGAAATTAGAGCATAAGTCTTTTCAAATCGTAATCATACATATTTAGTATTAAAGGTTAATTCATACTTCATAGTGATGGTGTCAAATCATACTTCATGTCATACATTCATGCATAGGAATAACTCATTCAGTCTTATATATGATGGTGTAAACACACCCATAAGTGCTTAAAGTCATATCATAGACACAATTTAGTAAAATGTCACATCATAACTATAAGAACCAATCTTGAGATGAGAAGTCACACATCGACAAAACACAATAGAGATGCTGGATATATATATAAAATACTGGTCTATATACTTTGGGGCACCTTTTGGGGTGAGCCTAAAGGCACAAATCCATTATGGGCTAGCCCCAAGAGTGGTCAATACTTCACAGTATTGGGCCAGGACGTTACAGGTGGTATCAGAGCCACTCTTGTGTTAGCCTTGTCGATGTACGTAAGAGTACAACTATGCTTAAACAAATTTTAGTGATGCAAGGTAAACCTCAGTGCTGAGTCTAGGTGAATTCGATGCAGTGTGACAAACCTCAACGAGGATGCTAAGTCCAAAAACCCATCTTGAGATAAGAAGTCCTACATTGGCCAAACACAAGAGAGATGTTGGGTATATAAGTAAAGGACTGGTCGATATACTGTGAGACACCTTTTGGGTGAGCAAATAGGGACTAGTCCATGATGGGCTAGGCCCAAGAGTGGACAATACTTCACAGTGTTAGGCCAGGTCGTTACAATAACATATACTTTCTTGAAAACATCGTCCTAAGCATAATTGGGTCTTGACACACATCGTAAATCTCATGAAAATCAATATTCATGCATGCATATTCCATGAGGGATGAAGGGATAGTATGGGTATTATGAATTCATGGATAAAACATAATAAGAAGAAATCATACAAAATCTATGAAAAAAATCAATACTTAATAAGAAGAAATCATAATGGATAAAACATAATAAGAAGAAATCATACAAAATCTATGGGTATTATGAATTCATGGATAAAACATAATAAGAAGAAATCATACAAAATCTATGAAGAAATCAATACTTAAAACATACTTGAATTTATCCATTCATAGATTCATATATTAAAGGGACATGCATATTCAATCCCTCATAAAATCAATGTAATTCAACATAATAGGAGTTAAATCATATAAAAAAACATCATTTAAACACAACCCATAACTTAATATAATAAAATCAACAGTAATTTGAAAGACCCATAATAAAAGTAAGCTCCAAATTCATAAATTAAGAAGTAAGAAGTTTTTAGGGTCTTAATAATTGAAAGGAATCATAAATCAATCCCACATACCATGGGAATGCTAGAAGGATTAAGAAGAAATCGATTTTAGAAGAAGGCCTCCCTAAATTCCAAATTGGATCTGCAATGTCACACTTGAAAGGAGTTTTTTGGAGAGTATAAAGTCTAGAGACTAAGTATAATGAATGAAACTGAAATAAGAGGAAGGAGTATAGGTCTTTTTAGGGGTTTAGGATAGACTAGAATGTCATGAACGACCCTAAAAATTAACAAAAATTATAAAAGGACCATTAATGAAGTGGACTATAAAAGGTGTCCAAGGGTCTCGTAGAAGAGTACCACGATCCGTAATAAGTTCCACAAACAATACGAGGGTCCGTGAATAAATCTTCTCTGACACTTAGAAAATATTTAGGTCAAGGGTATTTCCATGAAGGCTTCACAATCTATATGAAGTTCCACTGATCGTACAACGGTCCATGAAAAGCACCCAATTTCTGAGATGGTACTTTGATATGAAAAATTTCAAGATAGGCCTCACGATATCCCAACACGATGCATGGTGGGTTGCACGATACATACAAGGGTCCCTGGTTACTGCCTTGGCTCGAACATTGGGGCACATACCACGAGCCCCTTCCACGGCAAGTGCTGAGGACCATGAGCCGTGGGATGTGCTATAGAGGGCTACTGAGCCTAAAACTCTCCCTTTAAGACATATTAAACCACAAACAAATACAAGGGTCACCCCATGGTTTCCCTAACAACTATTGGTCCTCTCCACATTTCGTGGGAGTGACCTTGGAGGGACACCTCGGTAAAAAGCCTTTGAAAACTTTATTTTAAACATCGTTAAGGCCTCCAAAGGTCTGGGTCCATACATCATCTCCCCATTAGGAACACTCGTCATAGAATGAGCTAGAAAATGGCCTGAAAGGCTTGACTTGAACATGAAATATTTCAACAAGAAGACACAATGCATCACTCATCACTAGAAAATCATAAAGTCATTAAAACTCTTGCCAAAACATAATTTAAACTATTTTTGTGCACAATATATGCATTGCATGTCATGAAACATAAACGTAGAAGAAGTAGGACCATTCAAAGCAAGAAGAACCCAATACCTTAGTCTTGAGTAGATTATAAAAGATAGGGATATCACTTCATCATGTTCAACTCCGCCTCCCATGTAGCACTCTCCATATGTTGATTCCTCTAAAGTACTTTAACCGAAGCCACATCGTTCTTGCGAAGTCATTTCACTTTTCTAGCTTCAATTTTGACCAACACCTCTTTATAAGTGAATTTCTCTTCAACCTCAACACCTTCCAAAGTTACAATTGAACTAGGATCACCAATCAACTTCCTTAATGACACATGGAAGACCGGGTTAATAGAACTAATATGCAAAGGCAAATCCAACTTATGGGCCACCTTTACGATCCGCTCAATTATATTATAAAGACCTAAATATAGGGGACTTAAGTTGCCCTTTTTACTGAAACACATTACACCGTTCCTAAGAGAAACCTATACATACACCCAATCACTGATATGGAACTCAAGATCCCTCATTTTAACATCTGAATAAGACTTTTGATGATTTTGACCTGTCTTAGACCTTTCCCAAATAAGCTACACTTTTTCCATGGCCTCCAACACCAAACCTAGGCCTATCAATGCCATCTCACCCAACTCGAACCACCCTACAGGGAATCTACACCTTTTCCCATACAAAGCCTAAACAAATTCCATACCAATGCTAGCATAAAAACTATTGTTGTAGGAAAACTTGATAAGTGGTAGATGATCATCCTAGTTCCCGTTAAATTCCAACACACAAATCCTCAACATGTCATTCAAAGTTTGAATTATCCTCTCGGCTTGTCCATCGGTCTGAGGATGAAAAGAGAAGCTTAACTTCACCCTAGTGCCAAGCCCTTTTTAAAGTGATTTCCAAAAGTGAGAAGTAAATTCGGTACCATGATCCTCATAATAGACATAGGCAGACCATGAAATCTAACCAACTCTCAGATATACAATCTTCAATAATCTTCGGCATTGTAAGTAGTCTAAACTGGAAAGAACTAACCTGATTTGGTCATCGCATCAACAATAACCAAAATAGAATCAAATTGCTTTAGAGTATGGGGCAATCCAACCATGAAGTCCATATTCACATCCTCCCACTTTCAAGTAGGAATCTCATTATCTTATGCCAAGCCATCGGGCCTTTGATGTTCCACCTTCACTTGTTGAGAATTAGAACACTTGAATACAAACTTGGTTATGTCTTTCTTCATACCGTGCAACTAATAAACTTCCCTCAAGTCCAATACATTTTGGTGGATCCTTAATGTATAGAATAATGTGATTTGTGGGATTTACTCATGATCACCTCTATAAGACCATCAACATCCGAAACACACAGTCGATGTTGATACCGAAGAACACCATTCCCCCTTGGGAGAAAACCACCATATTCATTTTGGAAACTATCTTCTTCAACTCAGTTATGGACAAATTTAGGTCCTGTTTTGCCTTGAAGTTGAGAACCACAGAAGACTCTGCTCCATTCTGAACATGAATGTCACCATTATTAGAGTCAACCAATTTAACACCCAATCCAGCCAAGAGATGAATATCTTTTACCAACTCTTTCTTTCCCTTATCAACATTGGCCACACTACACACAGGTAGCCTACTAAGGGCATCGACCATAACATTTGACTTGCTGGGATGATATTGAACACTTATATTGTAATCTTTAAGAAGTTATAATGATCTTCTTTGCCTCAAGTTAAGATCTCTTTGGCTGAATACATATAGCAAACTCTTATGATCGGTTAACGCATCAACATGAACTCCATATAAATAATGTTAACAAATCATCAAAGCTAACACCACGACCACCAACTCAAGATCGTGAATTAGGTAATTTTGTTCATGCACTTTCATTTGCCTCAATGCATAAATTATCAGCTTACGAAGTTGCATGAGCACACAACCCGACCCAATTCAAGAAGCATCACAATACAACACATACCCATCTAAGCCATGAAAATAGGTAAAACAGGAACTGATATAACTCAATCCTTCAAAGTTTGAGAACACTTCTCTCACTCATCCGACCATATAAACTTGGCCTTCTTTTGAGTTAAATTAGACAATGGAGATGCAATAGATGCGAAACCCTCAGCAAGCCTTCCATAGTAATCATCCAACCCAAGAAAACTCTGAATATTAGAAGGAGTCAGTTGTCTAGGCTGATTCTTCACGGCCTCAGTCTTTTTTGGGTCAACTATAACACCATCATCTAATACCATATGACCAAGAAATGAAATTTCACCCAATCAGAACTCACATTTACTGAACTTTGCAAAAAAATTGCCTCTCCCTCAAAGTTTGAGGGACCAACCCCAAATGTTTTATGTGCCCCTACTCACTTATGGAATAAATGAGAATATCATCAATGAAGACAACCAAAAATATTATCAACACATGGTTTGTACACCTCATTAATATGATCCTTAAACATAGCCAGAGCATTAGTCAAGCCAAAAGACATCTCCACAAACTTAAAATATTCATATTTAGTCCAAAAAGCTATATTAGAATTGTCACACTCCTATACCTTCAACTGATGATTACCCAAACAAAGGTCAATCTTTGAGAAACGGGTGGCTCCTTGAAGTTGATCACACAAGTAGTCAATATTTGGCAACAAATATTTATTCTTGATGGTCACTTTATTCAATTGTCTATAGCCAATACACGTCCAAAGCAATCCAATATTCTTTCTCAAAAATAACACACGAGAATCCCAGGGCAATATACTTGGTCTAATAAAGCCCTTCTCCAATAAATCCTTCAAATGATCCTTCAATTCCTTTAATTAAGCTGGAGCATATGATAAGAAGGTACAAACATAGGTTGAGTATCAGGAAAAAGACCTATGGAAAAGCCTACTTCCCATTAAGGAGGAATCCCAGGCAAATCCTGGAGAAAGAGATCCAAGAACTCGTTAACCATAGGGACCAACTTAGGAGCAGGTGACTCGAACTTCACATGTCTAACCCTCACAATACGATAGATGCACCATTGAGAAATCATTTTCTAGGCTTTAAGATAGTAAACAAACCAACCTTTAAAAGTGGAGTCACTACCCTCCCACTCAAGAATAGACTTATTCGGAATGAAACATGACCTTGCAGGTTCTATAGTGAATAGAGTCATAAAAAGCATGCAACCAATCCATCCGGAGAATAATATCAAAATCAAACATCTCAAGTTTTACAAGATAACAAGGAAATATCTTAATGCAAGAATGAAATCGGACAACCCTAATAAACCATTCGGGAGACAATGGATTCACCAATGAGATTATAGACAGAAAAGGCATCCCTAAAGACTTTAGGATTCAAACAAAACTTAATAGCCAAAAGAGGAGTCACAAAAGATAAATTTGCACCTAGGACAAGCAAAGCATAAGCATCAAAATCAGTGACTTTTAACATACCAGTCACAACATCTAGAGTCTCTTCCACTTCCTGCTTTGTATGGAAAGCATAGAAACTGTGGTTCTTAGGAGCACAACCTTGTTGGACCCTTTGTTGGCCAAAATTATCAAGAGCCACTTGGCCTTTCTGGGGTGCCTCTGGACAATCAACCTACTTGTGGCATGTCTTCCCGAACCCATATCAAGCACCTGAACCCCACAAGCATCTTATGGGGTGGTTTCTTCCACAGTTGAAACATATGAGGTAGACTAGCCCACCTTTAAGATGTGCCTTGGGAGAGGGCACTCTATCATTGGCAAAACATGCATTTGCACCCTGGCTAAGTTGGAAAAGAACATTACCCCCACCACTCTTAAAGTTAGAGAACCCACCATCATAACAGGCTCTCTTAGAGTCATTCATCTTTCTCTCTTTGAGTTTTTCCCCTTCAATTTGTTTAGCATAGGTCATAATCCTGGAAGTGTCCATATCCTAAATAAGCATACCCATACAACATTCATTCGTAACCAAATCAGAGATCCCAGAAATAAATTTATGCATTCTTGCACAAGATTCAACCAATAGCACAGGAGCATACTTTGAGAGCTTCATGCATTTGAGGGCATATTCCCTCACATCATACCACCCTGCTCGAGGTTGATAAATTTTGTCGTCTTGGCTTCCCTAAGCTCAAGAGGAAAGAAACGGTAAAGAAAGGAAGGCTTAAACTCTTCCCAACCAATCCCATCATCACCAAGCCTCTCCATAAACCATTGGGTGTACCATACTTGAGCCACATCTTTCAACTTATAAGTAACTACTTCAACTTTCACCTCTGAAATAACCCTTATGGTAGTCAATACCTTAGAGAATTCATCAATGAAATATTGGGCATCCTCATCAATTTTTAAACCATAGATCTCTAGAGGATTCATCTAGGTTGAATCTCTCACTCTAGAAGCTAAAGTGGAAACATGGTGTATAGGATCAGCCTGCCTAGCTTAGATGGTCCCCACTTGAGCAAGCATATCAATGACGGTCTGAAACTCATCATGAGTAATTGGATCCCTTATAGCCTATTAAAGGACTTGGTCCTCATTAACCTGGGACCGCCTAGGTAGAGGGTCTCTTCTTGGTGGCATCATCCAAAAGAGTATCAAGGACATCAATATAGTTAGGAAGCTTTAAGACATGTTTCATAGCACATCATAAAAAGTGAAAAAGCAAGACATTTCCTAAAATGATATCACAACCCTCTTCTAATAGGTATGATGCACTTTACACTCATGAGTAGGACTCTACTCAAAGAGACATTATGGGCTCCAAGAATCATTTTAAAACCTTTAGTGCTCTTATACAAAGGTTGTCATGACCCTACTCAAGGGCCTAGGAGGAACATGGAGAAAAAGAACCCGAAAGTTCCCAAACAAGCCTCATAGCATCCATAGACATATCATCAGTTCAGAAGCACATAATTAAACAACAAGCACATAGTTTTAAGGGAAACAAGGCTTTAGACTCAAGCTATGAGGATGTCATCAGGGATGGGGAGTTGCATGGATTCACATAGCACATACCACATAAGAGCTAATAGGTTGGTATGTATGACTCACACAATAAGATAGAAGGGTCTTAGGACTTTTCACATTCACATATCTTATCATAAACATTTTATCATAGCACCAACAACATGAGATATACAGAAGCATAGTCATCATTAGCAATAAGCATAACACATAACAAGTCCGTACATAGAGTTTACAAGATGTCCAACAATGCCTCTAGTTCATGGAATAGGATGGGGGCCAAGACATGTCCTAGGCTTACCCTCAAAGTAAAAACATAAGAATGTCATAACATAATAGGTAGATTAAAGGTAGCTTGTCCTTGGACGAAAGGACTCACCAAAAGTATCTCTTTCTCAACAACCTAGCCGTCAAAAGTTGGATGAAGATAGTCGGTGGTCCCTACATGGCTAGATTATTTAGGCAAAAGTATGCATTAGCATATTTTAATGGTCTAAGTTTACAGACATGCAAATACTTATGAATATATTAATATGCAATTAATATTAGATGACAAAGACACATATATAGAAAGAAGTATAGAGGAAATAATACAATACCAACATGCCATGAGATCTATAACGCATGAATTTTATAATACTTTAAACATAACAGGGATATAATTATACAAACATAAGACCAAGCAAGCTATTACTTGGAGCTCTGTCGTCTTCTGCACAAGGAGTTAAGAGGAGACCTACTTTCCAAAGGTAGATCCTTAACATAATCATCTATTAAAAAGGACATAAACATGAACCTATATTTGGAACATAGTATTGAGAAGGGAGAATTTATTTAAGGACCCTTAGGGATAATCCCCCACCTCTAATCTCAGTTTGTGCTAAGTTAACATCGCATATACATGCTTGAAATCGAAGCATAAGTCTATTCAAATAAAAAAATCTCGCATATATAGGCTTAAAGGTCAAATTATAATTTTTAGTCATGCATAAAAAGGCTTAGAAGCCAAATCATACTTCATGTTGTAAATTCATGTATAGGAATAACTCATTTATTTTTGTACATGATGGTGTAAACACACCCATAAGTTCTTAAGGCCATATAATAGGCATAATATGATCACATGTAATGTCATGACTGTACTTACTTGAAAACCTAGTCATAATCAGAGTTGATCCTTCACCCACATCGTAAATCTCATGAAAATAAATGTTCATGCATACATATGCCATGAGGAATGAAGGAATAACATGGGTATTAGAATTTTATAGATAAAAAATCATAAAAAGAATAAATCATATGAAATCCATGAAGAAACCAATACTAAAAGCATACTTTAATTTACTCATGCATAGATTCATAAATTAAAGGGGCATGCATATTCAATCCTTCATAAAATCAATGTAATCAAACACAATAGGGCTTAAATCATATTGAAAACACCAATTAAACGCTGCCCATAATTTAATTTAATAAAATCAATACTAATTTAAAAGGCCATATTCAAAGTAAGCTTAAAATTCATAAATCAAAAAGTAAGAAGTTTTTTGGGGTCTTCATGATTGAAAGGAATCATTAATCAATCCCACATACCTTGGGAAAGCTAGAAGAATTTAGAAGAAGGCCTCCCTTTAATTCCAAATTGGATCTTCAATGTCACGCTTGAAAGTTGGTTTTAGGAAGTATAAAGTCTAGAGTTCAAGTATAATGAATAAAATTGAAATAAGATGAAGGAGTATAGGTAATTTCAGGGGTTCAAGATAGATTAGAATGTCATGAACGACCCTAAAATTAAACAAAAATTACCATTGATGAAGCGGACTTTAAAAAGTGCATAGGTGTCCCATATAAGAGAACCACGACCTGTACCAAGGTCCACGGGCCATACAAGGGTCCATCAAGATGTCCTCTCTGACACTTAACAAAACTATGGGCAAAGGTGTTTCAACTAAAGGCTTTACAGTCTGTATAAAGTTCCACTGATCGTACAATGGTCCGTGAATAGTACCCTAGTTCTGAGATGGTCCTTTTACAGATGATTTATTTGATCAACTACAAGGGGCTAGACATTTTTCTTAGATTGACGTTCATTTTGGGTATTATCAATTGCGGGTTAAGGAATGTGATATTCATAAAAATAACTTACAGGACAGGGTATGGGGACTTCTAATTCATGGGTGATGTTTTTTGGGTTGACAAATGCACCAATAATCTTCATGGAACTTATATAGGGTCTTTAAAACCTACCTTGATATCTTTGTTTTGGTCTTCATCGATGATGTACTAGTCTACTCTTGAAATGAGAAGGAACATGAGGAACATTTGAGAGCGGACCTTCAAAATTTGAGAGATGAGAAATTGTATGCCAAATTCTGCAAGTGTGAAATCTTAATGAAAGAGGTACCTTTTCTTGGCCATGTGGTAACTGATAATCATATTATGGTTGACCCAAAGAAAATAGATGTGGTGTGAAATTGGCCAAGACCCTTAACTCTGTCTGACATAATGAGTTTCTTGGGTTTGGCGGGTTACTACCAACAATTTGTAGCAAGGTTTTCTTCCATTGCATCCCTTTTATTCAAACATACCCAGAAGAAGGCCAAGTTGTGTGGTCTTATGAATGTGAGAAGAGTTTCTAAACTTTGAAAGATAAATTGTCTTCGGCTCTAATCTTACTTCTTCGAGATGGTTTAGATGGTTTTGTGGTATATTGTAATGCATCCATGGTCGGATTAGGTTATGCGTTGATGTAGAATGGAAAGCTTATAAACTATGCTTCTAGATAGTTCAAGGTGCATAAGCATAATTACCCAACTCATGATCTTGAACTTGCTGCCGTGGTGTTTTCCCTTAAGATTTAGTGACATCATCATTATGGGGTTCACGTTGATGTGTTTACTAACAACAAAAGCTTGTAGTAAATGTTCACTCAACACAACTTGAATCTGAGGCAATGGAGATGGCTTGAACTTCTCAAAGATTATGACATGAGTATTCAGTATCATCTTGCCAAGGCTAATGTGGTTTCTGATGCTTTAAGTAGGATGAAGGTAGTGTATGTCATGATGAAGGATAAAAGAAAGAGTAAGTAAAAAAAGTTCACTGAATGGCTAGATTTGGTGTTAGGTTCAATGGTACTAGTGATGGTGGCGTGTTTGTTCTCGATTGGTCATAATCTTCTGTGATTGTTTATATGATGTCCAAGTAAGACCTTGATCCCACCATAGTTTAATTGAAGAAGTTGGTTGAAGAGAAGAAAGTAGAGGTCTTCTCACAAGGGGGAGATGGTGTCCTTAGATACTAACGTAGGTTGTGTATACTAGATAAAGATGGGTTGAGAACTATACTCATGCAAGAAGCCCACAACTCTTCTTATTCCATTCATCCGAGCTCCAACAAAATGTATCGTGATTTGAAAGAAATATATTAGTGGAGTGGTATGAGAAAAGACATAGCCAAGTTTGTGGCTGAGCGTCTAAATTGTCAACAAGTCAAGAACGAGCATCAAAGGCCCGATGGTCTAGCGCAAGATATTGAAATCCCAATTTAGAAGTGGGAGGGAATCAATATGGACATCATTATTGGGTTCCCTTGGACTCCAAAGAAATTTGATTCTATTTGGGTGATATTAGATCATATGAAAAAATTGACTCACTTCTTTCCAGTCAAAACTTCATATAGTGTCTAGGATTGTGCAAGGTTGTACATTCATGAGTTCGTCTTGTTACACAAGGTTCCTATGTTAATAATATCAGATCGTGGTCATCAATTCACTTCTCACTTCTGGAAGTTATTCCAAAGTGGTTTGGGTACTAAGATAAAGTGGAGTACCGTATTTCATCCACAAATGGGTGGTTAAGCTGAAAGGACAAACCAAATATTTGAGGATATGTTGAGAGCCTGTGTCTTAGAGTTTAAGGGTAATTGGGATGATCACTTGCCACTTGTTAAGTTTGCATAATACAACTGCTATCCTTCTAGCATCGAAATAGCCCCATTTGAAGCTGTTTATGGAAGTTGGTGTAGGTCACCAGTTAGTTGGTTTGAAGTAGGTGAAATGGCCTTGGTAGGTCCACATGTTGTTTCGGAGGCTATGAAGAAGGTGAGGATGATAAGAGATAGATTGAAAATGTCTCAGAGCTGACAAAGGTCGTATGCAGATATGTGTAGGAGAGAACTAGAGTTTGATGTGGAAGACTAGGTATATCTCAATGTTTCACCCATGAAGGGCATTGTTCATTTTGTCAAGAAGGGTAAATTGAGACCAAGGTTTTTGGGTCCTTACAAATTTTTTTTAAAGGTTGGTAAGGTCGCTTATGAACTTGAGTTTCCTAATGAAATGGAGTTGGTTCGTCCCCTATCTCACGTATCTGTGTTAAAGAAATGTCTAGGCGACCCAAGCTCTATAATGCCTTTTGAGGTTTTGGGTGTTATTGAAGACAACTTGACCTATGAGGAAGTCCTAGTGGAGATATTAGATAGACAGGTGAAGAGGTTGAGATACTAAGATGTGGCATCCGCCAATGTTCATTGGAGGAATCGACAAGTCAATGTGCTACTTAAGAAGCCAAAACATACATGAAGAAGCGATATCCTCAACTCTTCTACTCGACTCAAGCCTAAGGTACGAAATTATCAAAATACCCTATAGAAGAGAGTTGTGTGCATAATGTGTCTTCCCATGCATCGATGGAAATCTGAGGCCAAATTTTCGATCAACACAAAATATTGAGTGGAAAAGTGGTCTCGGTTGATTTTTAGAGTGGCCTAATCTAAAGTTAATTTTTCTATGCTAAAATGCGACCAGTGTAGGTGTGTAATAGGGCTGTGATGTGCCACAATCGCGGACCAACACTTGGTTTTATTCTAAAATTTTTCCACGGCATGAGAAACCTCAGTCGGAGAATTTTAGGTGATAAATATAAAAAATAAATCCAGTCTACGTCGAGGACATTCTGTCAAGAGACAAACCCTTTTTCGAATTTCGTGAGGGGCATTCTAGACCTTTCCAAACCTCTTCTGGACTTAATATATGATCAAAAAAGTCCATTTTAAGTATAAAAAGGGTTATAAACCCTATTCTATGTCCTACAAAACCATTAACAAAAAGACCTAGGGCTAAAGAGAAGAGAGAAGAGCTAGGATTCGAGGAATTCAAGCCGGATTTGTGCCAACATGTCACGACCGAGGCTAGGTCTTAGCTGTGACACGACAAATGGGATCTCGAGAATCCCCAAACAAGCCTCAAGTATATGTATCAACATCATCCGTTCAAGAAAACATTCAAATAGTAACACATAGTTCTAAGGGACGGGGGAAAAATAGGACTCACGCTATGAAGGGAAAACGGGGAATTGGGACTTTCCACACTAATACCCATAAGCATATAATCCAAGTACAAGATTTCCCTAAATACATTCATAGAGATACGTAAACCAAATATTTCGCATAGCATAAAGACTTTAAGAAGTCTACATGATGTCCAACAAATGCCTCTAATCAAAACGGAATGAGGGCCAAGGCAACTTTCGGGCTCACCCTCAAATAAGGAAGAACATTCTAAAATAACATAATGGCGAGGCAGTTGGCTCATCCTCGGAAGATGGGAGTCACCACAGTATACTTCTGGAATAGACTATTCGTCAACCGGTTGGTAATCAAAGTGCTCGGCCCCTACATGGTAAAATTATGTAGGCATAGAGTATGCATTAGTACGTTTGAATGTACTAAGTATGCGGGCATGCAATGCATATGACTTACCAAGCCTGCATTTCAATGTTAGATTACAAGGGCACATATTATAGAAAAAATCATATATTCAATGGAAATATATACAAGATTCTATGAAATTTATGATGTATGAAATGTACTAAGGCTTATATATAGTGGGGATGGACTATAACCGACAAATCAAATCCATGCGAGCTATTATATGAATTAGTCTAATAAAGACCTCCCATCGGTAGGAGAAGACTACTTGCCAAAGGTAATCTACATCACACCTTACGGAACTCACCATTTCGGAAGGATTTTCCAGAATCGTACATAACATATCATAATCATAAACGAAATAACCATTCCGTATGACCCAGTCAGTTTGGTAATGGTTAACGTTCCTATGTTGGCACATAGTTCAAGCAAATGGAGAGGGCCTTTGGGGATAACCCTAGCACCCCTAATCCATCGGTGCTAAGTCAATAACATCCCACATGAATACTTATACATATACGTGCTTTCAAGAGATAAAATGCTTATTTCAAATCTTTCAATACACATTTAAGCTCAAATGCCAAATCATAAATCATAATCGTAATGCTCATGCAAAGAATAGCTCATCCACATATACAGAATGGTTCAAGCATCTATAATGCTCAAAGAGCCAGAATCATAGACATGTATGTGATCACATTCTTGTCATAACCAATATCTTCTCAAAATCATTTTATAAAACATAATTGGGCTTAACCCACTTCATAATCTCCATATAAACCAATTTGCACGAATGCAAATGCAACGAATGATGTGAGTGTAACACCCCACATCTTACATGTACTAGTCCAACGCATGTGAAACATGATATGGCGGGGTCAAAGCAGCACACATTTTTAAAAGTGCTTGAATTTCAGATTAGAGGACTATATGTACGTCTAATGCTCAAGATGACCGAGTGTATATAAGTTTTAAGTCAAGTTAAGGAGATTATGACCTTAAATTAAGTGAAAGAAGTGAGGTGCTTGTGCGACTTAGGAAGCTAACAGGTGAGTCACCCGCGTACTTAGCTTAAATAGGCTAGGTAGACGGAGACGAGACCCAACACCGAATTTATTCAAGTCCGATAAAGAATAAACCCCGAGTTAAGGATGTCCTTTGAGCCCATGGTTTAGCATCATAAAAGGACAAAATTTGCAGCCTAAGATGAATAGGAAAATGTCTAAATTACATTCACAACCTAATTCACAAATTGGGCCCAAACTAAGTGGGTGTAAAAGAGAAATATTTGCAGCAAAGCCCATCCAATTAAAGCCCAATAAGGCCCAAGTGAAAAGGATAAGTTGCTGCATAATCACCTTAATAAAATAAGGCTTGGAATACAAAAGAAAGTCCGCAAAAAGTGTCCCTATAAAAGGGACTAACAGCCAGCAATTTTAGTCATTTTCTCAAAGCCAAAAATCAGATTTCTTTCCAAGTTTCTCCTTGCTCTCTCTTAATTTCGTAAAGCAGCCAAGGATCACCTCTAGGGTTCTTGAAGAGCACTTAATCCTTGAGGGCTAAGGTAACTAGAAATACCTATGGTTTGGTGTAATTTTTCCATGAAAAACATGAAGAGTATGATTGTTGTACTTGTGTAGGAATTTTGGACAGCATGTGTTCCAATGATTGTTTTCCACTTTTCTTGTTAATTAAGAGGTTTTTCTCTTGTTGGTTGGCTGGATTATGAAGTAATATTTATGTTTTTAACAAGGTTTGGTTCTTTAGTGATGCAATAAGGGTGCTGCACCATTTTTATCTTCCGCAAAAATGAGTTCTTATATGATAACTTAGTTCCGCTCTTAGTAAGAATTTATGGACTGAATATTGGGAATTATTTTCTCATGTTTTCCATCTACTTGGTGACTGTTTTAGGACTGTTTTAGGACTGTCTTTGTGTGTAAATATGTTGAGAACAGTTTGGTTGAGGTTGAAATGGATTTGGAATGGTTGACGTCGAAATATAGCGAAAGGACGCAACGTTGCGTAGCCTACTTGCATGTTGTGTAGAGTTTTTGTATGTTGTACTTTATGAGCTGTTGTAATGCTGTTATGGGATTAAAATAGCTGGATATGACATGTATATGGGAATGTTTATTAGAAAATAAGAATAGGAGTTGAAATGTTTAAAGAATACTCCTTGGTTGCTAATTCCGAGCTTGCTGCCCGGATATTATTTTTGGGTGAAATTGGACTACCAAGATGTGTCTATTAGCTGCTAACACTAGTTTTATCACCTACTATGTTTTAGATAAGTATTTTTAGGAAGAGTATACTACTCCGAGGTAATAACGACGTAGTGCCACGAGGTATGTAAGGCTACTTGATTTCCTATTACTTGGCATGAAATCTACGTTCTTCCTTGGTACATAAAGGCACTTATCACCTCCGACATAACTAATGACTGTGTCTCCACCCTTTACCATGTTCATATGTTCCCATATATAGCCATTGTCAAATCTGCATACGTACTTGGATAACAAATACATGAGTTCCTTTTTACCGAATAAAGTACATGTGTTGTTTAACCTCCTACATATTTCATTAGTTGTGTAACTCTCTTTTCATTATGGTATTATCTTGTGTGGTCGTTTATATGTCACATATCATGTCTATACTCTTACAGCTCTAAATGTTATGACCACCAAAAGAATTATATGGAAGTAAATAAAAGATAACTCAACGTTGCTTATTGATGGATGGTATCCCAAGGGTGGAAGAATCACCTAGCATGGGTCGATTCCATATTACGGGGGGTATCCCAGGGGTGAAAGGAAAGCCTAGGATGGGTCGATCCCAATATTGATTTACCACTGATTAGCTGATCATTTACATGATATATTATGCACAGATTATACAGTAAAGAAAGGTAAAGTAATAATAAGACATAAAATACATGATTCCACAGTATGACTAAAGGTGGTCTTTTATCCTTACACACTAGTGTGTTATTTCATATGAGTACTTATATCATATATAGTATTTCCTGCCTTACATATTTAGTACATTATCTCGTACTGACGTCCCTTATGGGGGACCTGCATTTCATGTTGCAGGTACAGGAGCTATTAGATCTCCCCAGTAAGAGTACAAGATTTCTAGCTGCTATTACTAAGCTCCAGGTTACTTCAGGGCTTGTGTGTCTAGAGCTTGTATTTTGTATTGTATAGTTGGTCATAAGGCGGGGCCTTTCCCGACCCATATGGATATTGTTCCTTACCTAGAGGCTTTGTAGACTATGTAAATTAAAGTGTGGTCAAGTAGCATACTGATGCATCGTGGCTCCGACGGCATAGTCTTATGCATTTACTTTTGGCTTGTTGATACAGTTTACTTTCTTATGACAACATGTTGAATATGGAAACCTCTTAAATGTTCATAGCAGGTGCATAGTTCTTTGCTGGTTCTCCCGAGCCTTATCGGCAACGGGTGTAAGTCAGCCTTAATGGGACTTAGGATGTGACAAAAGTGGTATCAGAGCGGGTCGTCCTAGGGAGTCGTCTTAGGGAGTCTACAAAGCTGTGTCTATGTAGTGTCTTGTTTATGGATGTGTTGTGCACCACATTTATAAGCAGGAGGCTACGTGACATTTAGGAATTGTCACTTTCTTTTCATTCTTTAGATCGTGCCATAGAGCCAAGTGTTGTAGGTTGATTGTTTCTAGCCTCTAAATTGTTTTGTACAACAAGTATGCTTAAAACGAGAAAAAGTAAAGGCAAAGGGAAGGAAGTGGAAGTGGTAGTTGGTGCACCCAGTCGGGTGAGACGACGAAATGAGGCCCAAGATGTGTCTCTGTCACAAACATCTCCAACTCCTCCAAATCCTGATGAACTAGGAAGTAGTGAAACTCCCCAGAACCACCTACCAATGCTACCGTGCAGGATCTGAGAAATGCGGTCCAATTATTGACCCGCATAGTTGCTAACCAAAGCCAAAGACAACAAGGCCCAATTATAGGTGCAGGTGGTGTGAATACGGCAGCTAGCACGAGGATACATGACTTCCTTAATTTGGACCCTCCATCTTTTACCGGGTCAGATCCTAATGAAGATCCACAAGACTTCATCGACCAGATCCAACACACTTTGGATGTTATGCATGTAAGCAGTACAGAAGCTGTGGAGCTAGAAACATATAGATTGAAGGGTTTGGCTATATTGTGGTATGAATCTTGGAAGCAATCTAAGGGTAACGATGCACCTCCAACTACCTGGAAGGAGTTCAAAGAGGCATTCCTTGACCATTACTTGCCATTAGAGATTCGAGAGGCCCGGGCAGATCAGTTTCTGAATCTTCACCAAGGGAATATAAGTGTGAGGCAGTAACTGGAGGATCAGAGGCAAAGGAGAAGGACACAAGAGTTAGAAAGGGGGCAGTCCAAGAGGGCCAGAGCTACAGGGCAGTTTGTACCGTCCCAAGGTGAGTTTAGGCCTCAATTTCCTAATAAACCACCTAGGCCATCCTCCTCCTATTCTGCAGTCAGTGCTCCACCGCAACTATAAGGGCCTAGAGGTAATCAATTTAGTCAAAGAAGTGAGGGACAAGGTGCACAGACAATAGGATATTCGGTAAGCCAGCAAATTCCTCCTAGGCAGCCTTGCAAACAATGTGGGAGGAGTCATTTGAGTACATGTCGTGTTGGGACAGATGCTTGTTATTGGTGTGGCGTACCAGGGCATATGATGAGAGATTGCCCAAGAAGACGTATGGGTGATATAGCACAACCTACGGGTCAGTTGTTGCATCATCATCATTTGTTCCTCCCTTAGGCAGGGGTCAACAAACACCTACAAGCCATGGTAGAGGTGGTAGAGGGGCCGCTAGCTCTAGCGGAACCCAGAATCGCACTTATGCTCTGGGAAGTTGGCAAAATTTAGAAGCTTCACCCGATGTGGTCACAGGTACATTGTCCATCTTTTCACATAATATGTATGCATTAATTGACCCTGGTTCTACATTATCATATATCACTCCACTAGTGGCTGGGAAGCTTAAAAGAATACCTAAATTATTGAACGAGCCATTTGAAGTGTCTACACTAACTGGTGAATCTATTATAGCTAGAATGGTCTATTATAACTGTGTAGTAACTGTTTGTGACCATGACACATTGGCTGACCTTGTTGAGTTAGATATGGTGGAATTTGATGTTATAATGGGTATGAATTGGTTAGCTTCTTGCTATGCTATATGGATTGCCGAACTAAGAGAGTGTATTTCCACTTTTCAAATGAGGAGGTCCTTGAATGGGAAGGTAATGTTGGGGCACCAAAGGGTAAATTTGTTTCCTATTTTAAGGCAAGGAAGATGATGTCAAAGGGATATATATGTTATCTAGTTAGAGTAAGGGATATGGAGGCAGAATCACCAACTCTTCAATCTGTTCCTGTAGTAAATGAATTTGTTAATGTTTTTCCCGAAAAGCTTTCGGGTTTACCTCCAGAACGAGAAATAGATTTTGGCATTGACTTACTTCCAGGCACTCAACTTATTTCTACCCTCCATATAGAATGGCCCCGACAGAGTTACGTGAATTAAAGGAGCAATTAAAAGATTTGCTAGAGAAGGATTTTATAAGACTTAAAGTGTCCCCTTGGGGTGCACCAGTGCTATTTGTACGTAAAAAGGATGGCACCTTGAGAATGTGTATTGACTACTGACAGTTGAATAGGGTGATAATTAAAAACAAATACCCCCTCCTTAGGATTGATGATTTATTTGATTAGTTGCAGGGTGCCAAATGCTTTTCCAGAATTGATTTGAGGTCAGGTTATCACCAAGTGAGGGTGAAGGAGAAAGATATACCCAAGACAACTTTTAGGACATGCTATGGTCACTTTGAATTTCTTGTTATGTCATTTGGGCTGACCAATGCACCAGTAGTTTTTATGGACTTAATGAACAGGGTATTCAAGCCTTTCTTGGATGTATTTGTGATAGTATTTATAGATGACATTTTGGTGTATTCAAGATCATAATAGGACCATGCAAATCACCTACGACAAGTATTACAAGTTCTTCGTAATCGACAATTGTATGCCAAATTTTCCAAATGTGAATTTTGGTTGAAATCAGTGGCATTCTTGGGTCGTACTGTATCTGATAAAGGAATAAGGGTTGATCCAGAAAAGATAGAGGCGGTGAAAGATTGGCCAAGGCCAACAACACCCTCATAAGTTCGAAGCTTCCTAGGGTTGACAAGTTATTACAGAAAATTTGTTGAAGGTTTTTCTACTATTTCTGCACCTCTAACAAAGTTGACACATAAGGCGACCAAATTTCAATGCATGTGAAAGAACCTTTTAAGAGTTGAAAAGCAGGCTAACTTCTGCACCTGTACTAATGCTTCCAGAAAGCACAGAGGGGTATGCGGTGTATTGTGATGCTTCAAGGGTTGGCTTAGGGTGTGTAGTAACACAATATGGTAGGGTAATTGCTTATGCCTCGAGGCAACTATGGACACATGAGAGAAACTACCCAACACATGACCTTGAGCTAGCAGCTGTTGTGTTTGCCTTGAAAATATAGCGCCACTATTTGTATGGAGTTCATGTTGACATATATACTGATCATAAGAGCCTACAGTACATCTTCAAACAGAAAGACCTAAATTTAAGGCAGCGGAGGTGGCTGGAGCTAATAAAGGATTACGACGTTGATATACTATACCATTCAGGGAATGCAAATGTGGTAGCCGATGCTCTGAGTCTTAAGGAAATTGTTAATATTGGTAAGCAGTCCATGGTACGTCATGGAGTGGCTAAGGATCTACGTCAACTAGCAATTCTGGGGGTTCGCCTCCTTGAAACTCCAAAGGAAGGGGTTGTTATGCATAATGCTGCAGAGTCTTCATTGGTAATGGAGGTAAGAGAAAAGAAGTTTAAGGATCCTATTCTACGACAACTTAAGGAAAAGGTGAGTCAAGGCACAATGAAGGGCTTTGAACTTGCACAAATGGAGTACTTTATTGCAAAAATAGATTATGCGTTCCTAATATAAATGGACTAAGAAGGAGGATGATGGAAGAAGCCCATCGTTCAAGATATTCGATCCATCCAGGATCAACAAAGATGTATCATGACCTGAAGAGAATGTTTTAGTGGGAAGGCATGAAAAAGGACCTTGTAGAATTTATGGCTCAATGTTCGAATTGCCAACAAGTTAAAGTAGAGCACCAAAAGTCGGGAGGTTATATGCAATGTATAGAGCTTCTAATGTGGAAGTGGGATATGATTAATATGGATTTTGTTACTGGGTTACCTCGCTCATTTCAAAAGTTTGACTCCATATGTGTGATAGTTGATAGACTCACAAAGTCAGCACACTTTTTGCCAGTTAAGAGTGATTATATAGCTGAAGAGTATGCAAAGCTATACCTCAAAGAGATAGTTAGGCTACATGGGTCCCAATCTCCATTATATCTAATTGGGGAGCTCAATTCACTGCAAGTTTTGGAGATCCTTCCAAAGGAGCTTAGGGACACAAGTGAATTTAAGTACAACTTTCCACCCGCAGACAGATGGTCAAGCAGAACGAACTATTCAAACACTTGAAGATATATTGCGGGCATGTGCATTTGACTTCAAAGGTAGTTGGGTGGACCATTTTCCACTTATTGAATTTGCCTATAATAATAGCTACCATTCAAGCATCAAGATGGCACCGTATGAAGCTTTGTATGGAAGGAAATGTAAATCACCTATAGGATGGTTTAAAGTGGGTGAAACCACCTTGCTTGGTCCAGATCTAGTCCAATAAGCCATGGAAAAAGTCAAGGTAATATGACAACAGCTAGGAACAGCCCAAAGTCGTCACAAATCATATGCGGATGCTAGAAGAAGAGGACTGGATTTCTCAGTAGGAGATTGGGTATTCTTAAAGGTATCCCCAATGAAAGGTGTTATGAGATTTGGTAAGAAGAGGAAACTAAGCCCACGTTACATAGGGCCATATAAGATTATTAAAAGGTTTGGACAGGTTGCATATGAATTAGAGCTACCCCAAGAGCTTTCAATGGTTCATCCAGTTCCTCATGTCTCAATTCTTCAAAAATGCATAGGTGACCCATCTTGTATCTCTCCTATTGAAGGTATGCAGGTTATGAAAGATCTCACCTATGAAGAGGTACTTATTGCAATCCTAGATCGTCAAGTTAGAAAGCTAACGAATAAGGAAATACCTTTAGTAAAGGTACTTTGGAGGAACCAACAGGTAGAAGAGATAACGTGGGAGGCTGAGGAAGCAATGAGGTCTAAATACCCTTATTTATTTGAAGCTAAAGAGGAATTCCAAGATGGAGAGTTGAGGGATTAGTAGGTATGTGAATTTGAATTCTTATTATATTGTCAAAAGTTTGTTTACATGAAAGTTTAAACTTGTATGACCTATCCCATTTATGCTAACATTCAAGGACGGATGTTCCGGGGGGGGGGGGAGGATGTAACACCCCATATCTTACATGTACTAGTCCAACGCATGTGAAACATGATATGGCGGGGTCAAAGAAGCGCACATATTTAAAAGTGCTTGAATTTCAGATTAGAGGACTATATGTACATCTAACGCTTAAGATGACCGAGTGTATATACGTTTTAAGTCAAGTTAAGGAGATGGTGACCTTAAATGAAGTGAAAAAAGTGAGGTTCTTGTGAGACTTAGGAAGCTAACAGGTGAGTCACCTACGTGCTTAGCTTAAATAGGCTAGGTAGACGGAGACGAGACCCAACACCGAATTTGTTCAAGTCCGATAAAGAATAAACCCCGAGTTAAGGATGTCATTTGGGCCCATGGTTTAGCATCATAAAAGGACAACATTTGCAGCCCAAGATGAATAGGAAAAAGGCCAAAGTACATTCACAACCCAATTCACAAATAAGGCCCAAATTAAGTGGGTGTAAAAGAGAAATATTTGTAGCAAAGCCCATCAAATTGAAGCCCAATAAGGCCCAAGTGAAAAGTCCAAGTTGCTGCATCGTCACCTTAATAAAATAAGGCTTGAAATACAAAAGAAAGTCGGCCAAAAGTGGCCCTATAAAAGGGACTAACAGCCAGCAATTTTAGTCATTTTCTCAAAGTCAAAAAACAGATTTCTTTCCAAGTTTCTCCTTGCTCTCTCTTCATTTTGTAAGGCATCCAAGGCTCAACTCTAGGGTTCTTGAAGAGAACCTAATACTTAAGGGCTATGGTAAGTAGAAATACAGAGTATGCTGGTTGTATTTGTGCAGGAATTTGGGACAACATGTGTTCCAAAGATTGTTATCCACTTTTCTTGTTAATTAAGAGGTTTTTCTCTTGTTGGTTGGCTGGATTATGATGTAATATTTATATTTTTAACAAGGTTTGGTTCTTTAGTGATGTAATAAGGTTGCTGCACCATTTTTATCTTCCGCAAAAATGAGTTCTTATATGATACCTTGATTCCGCTCTTAGTAAGAATTCGTGGACTAAATATTGGGAAATGTTGTCTCATGTTTTCCATCTACTTGGTGACTGTTTTAGGACTGTCTTTGTGTATAAATATGTTGAGAACAATTTTGTTGAGGTTGAAACGGATTTGGAATGGTTGACGTCAAAATATAGCGAAAGGACGAAATGTTGCATTGCCTACTTGCGTGTTGTATAGAGTTGTTGTATGTTGTAATTTATGAGCTGTTGTAAAGCTTTTATGGGACTAAAAATAGATGGATATGAAATGTATATGCGAATGTGTATTAGAAAATACGAATAGGAGTGGAAATGTTGAAAAAATACTCCTTGGTTGCTAATTCCGAGCTTGCTGCCCGGATATTATTTTTTGGTGAAATTGGACTACCAAGATGTGTCTATTAGCTGCTAACACTAGTTTTATCACCTACTATGTTGTAGATAAGTATTTGGAGGAAGAGGATACTACTTTGAGGTAATAACGACGTAGTGCAACGAGGTATGTAAGGCTACTTGATTTCCTATTACTTGGCATGAAATCTACGTTCTTCCTTGGTACATAAAGGCACATACCGCCTCCAACATAACTAATAACTGTGTCCCCACTCTTTACTATGTTCATATGTTTCCATACATATCCATTGTCAAATCTGCATACGTACTTGGATACCAAGATACATTAGTTCCTTTTTACCGAATAAAGTCCATGTGTTGTTTAACCTCCTACACGTTTCATTAGTTATGTAACTCTCTTTTCGTTGTGGTATTATCTTGTGTGGTTGTTTATATGTCACATATCATGTCTATACTCCTAACGCTCTAAATTTTATGACCACCAAAAGAATCATCTGGAAGTAAATAAAAGATAACTCAAAGTTGCTTATTGATAGGTGGTATCCCAGGGGTGGAAGAATCACCTAGCATGGGTCGATCCCATATTATGTGGGGTACCCCAAGGGTGAAAGGAAAGCCTAGCATGGGTCGATCCCGATATTGATTTACCACTGATCAGCTGGTCATTTACATGATATATTGTGCACAGATTATACAGTAAAGAAAGGTAAAGTAATAAAAAGACATAAAGTACATGATTCTATAGTATGACTAAAGGTGGTCTTTTATCCTTACACACTAGTGTGTTTTTTCATTTGAGTTATTATTTTATATACAATATTTCCTTCCTTACATATTCAGTACATTATCTTTACTGACATCCCTTACGGGGGACCTGCATTTCATGCTGCAGGTATAGGAGCTACTAGATCTCCCTAGTAAGAGTACAGGATTTCCAGCTGCTATTACTAAGCTCCAGGTTGCTTCGGGGCTTGTGTGTCTAGAGCTTGTATTGTATTGTATAGTTGGTCATGAGGCGGGGCCTGTCCTGACCCATATGGATATTGTTCCTTACCTAGAGGCTTTGTAGACTATGTAAATTAAAGTGTGGTCAAGTAGTGTACTATAGATATAGTGGCTCCAACGGCCTAGTCTTATGCATTTACTTTTGGCTTGTTAATACAATTTACTATTTTATGACAACATGTTGAATATGAAAACATCTTAAATGTTCATAGCAGGTGCATAGTTATATGTTTGTTCTCTCGGGCCTTGTCGACAACGGGTGCCAGTCCGCCTTAATGGGACTCAGGGTGTGACAGTTAGGTTGGCATGGGTAACATAGATTCAATTTAAAATCAATATCATGATATTAAATTAAGTAAATCCATAATTGAATCAACATCTAAAGCATAGTATGAGTCACCCATGCATAAATCAACTTTAAAAGGGGACATACATGTTCATAACTTCATAACTCAATGTAAATCATCATAATAGTGATCAAAGTGAATTGAAATCATAGGTAGAATACAACCCATAAATCAATTGGACTTAATAAAATCAAATAACGAAAACCCACATTTAAAGTAGACTAGAATTCGTCAAATTCATTGAAAAGGTTTTTGGGTCTTCTTAGTTGAAAGGCACAAAGAATCAATCCCACATACCTGATTGAGAAGCTGAATTTGAGGGAAGAACTTAGCTTAAATTGGACTTCAATTGGACCCTAGCCTAGAACCTTGATAGGGGAGCGTAGAGAGGTATAGGGAGGTGATCTCATGAGTGGTAGGAAGTTTTGAGAATGAGTTATAAGGGGAGGGATATTAGCTAAATTAGGGGTTTAAGATAGGTAAAAGGCCATAATTCATAATTAGAATAAACTAAAATTTCATAAATGCCATTAATGAAATGGGTGAAAATTGGAACCGTCAGGTCCACACAGTCCACTACACGATTTGTGAGACGTCACACAGTGAACAATGGTCGTGAACCATCAGTTAGAAATTTCTTAGAGGGGATACATACGGAGCTAAGGGGTACCACACGGACGACTACGTGGTCCGTGTGACTCCATAGGGGTCGTACATCGATCGTGTGATAGTACTTGAAATAATTCTGCACGACAAAGTTACGAGACGGTACTTCCATACATAGAAAATTTTTACATAGTGGGTTACACGTAGGGCAACACAGCCTGTGACACATCACACAAACCGTGTGAGTGGCTATGTGCCCGCACTTAGTCCAAAATCACCTTCGTCTCATATTGCCCCTACCATGACCTGGGCCAAGTGTCCCTTCATGGGAGACCACATGGTCCGTGTGGCTTCACACGGCCCATATGGGCCTTCTGTGGTGTGATGCCTGGCAGTTCACTCAGGACAGTACCAAGAGATCCGGTAAAGCCGCTCAAAATTTTGGGTCCTTACATCATCTCCCCCTCGGGAACATTCGCCCTTGAATGTGCAAGAACAAGGCTTGAAAGGGTTGACTTAGAGCATGAAACACCCAACATATAGTACAATGCATAGTTAATTATTTGAAAAATCATAAAGCCTTTAAACTCATATCAAAATCGTATTCAAGTCACTCAAAACACTATAAAAATCCTTTTCGGGCATATGTATGCATGTCATATCATGAGACTCAAGAGGGAAAGAAATGGTACCATTGGAAAAGGAAGAATCCTAATACCTTATGCTTGAGTAGATAGGAAAAGATGAGGGTATCACTTCACCATGTCTGGCTCCGCCTCCCATGTAGCACTCTCCATATGTTGATTTCTCCAAAGCACCTTCACTGAAGCCATGTACTTGTTACGAAACCGCTTTACTTGCCTATCAAAGATCTCCACCGGAATTTCCTCATAAAATAAATTTTCTTCAACCTCAATCCCTTCCAAGGGTACAATAGTGCTTGGATCACCAATTAGCTTCCTCAACATAGACACATGAAAGACCGGGTGAATGGAACTCAAGTCCGGAGGCAACTCCAACCTATAAGCCATGCCTCCAACCCGCTCAATAATCTCATATGGGCACATATACAGGGGGCCTAGCTTTCCCTTCTTACAAAAACGCATCACACCCTTCATAGGCAAAACCTTTACATATACCCAATCACCAACACAAAATTCAAGATCCCTCCTCCTAACATCCAAATAAGACTTTTGACGACTTTGGGCCATTTTCAACCTTTCCCTAATCACTTTCACCTTTTCCAAGGCCTCCGTTATTAGATCTGAACCAAACAGTGCCATCTCGTCTAAAACAAACCACCCTACCAGTGATCTACACCTTCTCCCATATAATGGCTCAAACGACGCCATACTAATGCGAGCATGGAAGTTATTATGACAAGAAAACTCAATGAGTAGAAGGTGGTCATCCTAGTTGCCCTTAAATACCAACACGCAATCCCTCAACATATCCTCCAAGGTTTGAATAATCGTCTCAGCTTACCCATCGGTTTAAGGATAAAAAGTGGTGCTCAACTCAATCTTAGTTCCGAGCCCCTTCTAAAAAGATCTCCAATAGTGGGAAGTGAATTGGGTATCACGATCCGAGATAATAGACCTAGGCATAGCATGCAATCTCACCAACTCTTGGATATACAACCTTGCACAATCCTTAGTGCCGAAGATAGTCTTGATTGGTAGGAAATGAGGCGACTTCATCATCCAATCCCCGACAACCCAAATAGAATCAAATTTCCTTCGGGTCCAAGGCAACCCAACTACAAAATCCATGTTTACATCTTCCCATTTCCATGTGGGAATGTCAATGTCTTGGGCCAAGCCACCTGGACTTTGGTGCTCTACCTTCACTTTGCTTACAACTCGGACATTCAAATATGAACTTAGCAATGTCCTTCTTCATACCATACCACCAATACAATTCTTTCAAATCCCAATACATTTTGGTAGACCCCGGGTGAATAAAATAATGAGAGTTGTGAGCCTCACTCATAATCACCCTTCTAAGACCATGCACATGTAGAATACAAAGCAGGTCTTGGTATCGAAGTACACCATCTCCCCCTTAGGAGAACACCTGGATCACCTTATCGACAACCAGCTTCTTCAATTCAAGTAATGATGGGTCTAAATCTTGCTTAGCTTTTACATCACTCACCACGGAAGATTCTGCCGGCTTTGAACACAGACACCACCATTGCACGAATCGACTAACTTGACACCTAACCTAGCTAACCGATGAACATCCCTTGCTAACTCCTTCTTTTCTTCCCAAACATGCGCCACACTTCTCGCAGATAGCCTGCTAAGAGCATCGGCTACAATATTAGCCCTGCGCCACACTTCTCGCAGATAGCCTGCTGAGAGCATCGGCTACAATATTAGCCCTGCCGTGATGATACAAAACACTCATGTCGTAATCTTTTAGGAGCTCCAACCACCTCCTTTGCCTCAAATTGATATCCCTCTGAGTGAACACATATTGTAAACTCTTGTCATCAGTGAACACATCAACATGAACCCCATACAAATAGTATCTCCAAATCTTCAAGGCAAAAACTCCTTCCGCCAATTCAAGGTTGTGTGTTGGGTAATTACGTTCATGCACCTTCAACTGTCTTGATGCATTGCTATTACCTTACCATATTTCATAAGCACACAACCCAATCCAATCCGTGAGACATCACAATACACCATGAATCCCTTCAAGCTATTTAGTAAAGTCAAGACGGGAGCCGATGTAAACCGATCCTTTACACGTCTAGAAACTCTGTTTGCATTCATCCGACCAGACAAACTTAGCCTTCTTTTTGGTCAACTTAGTCAATGGAGATGCAATAGATGAGAATCCCTTAACAAACCTTCTGTAATACCTGGCTAACCCAAGGAAACTATGAATATCTAAAGGAGCCAACGGTCTGGGCCAATTCTTTACGGCCTTGGTCTTCTTCGAATCAATCTTGATACCATCACCGGACACCACATGACCAAGGAAAGCCACTTCGCCCAAGAAAAAATCACATTTCCTAAACTTGGCGTACAACTTCTTCTCTCTCAATGTTTGGAGGACCATCCTCAAGTGATCCTCGTGTTCCTGCTCACTTCAGGAGTAAATAAGAATGTCATCAATGAAGACAACAACAATACTGTCAAGTAATGGCTTAAACACCCGATTCATTAGATACATAAATACAGTCGGAGCATTGGTCAGGCTTAGGCCAAATGACATCACCACAAACTCAAAGTGCCCATACCTTGTCCAAAAAGTTGTTTTGGGAATGTCACACTCCCTAACATTCAACTGATGATGCCTAGAATGAAGATCAATCTTTGAGAAATGAGTAGCCCCCTAGAGCTAGTCAAACAAGTCATCAATCCTAAGCAACGGTACTTTAACTTTTGTCATAAAACCCAAGGCTAGGGTCAAGATGTGACACGACGAATGGGAACCCGAGAGTCCCCAAACAAGCCTCAAGTATCTATATCCACATCATCAGTTCAAGAAAATATTCAAATATAACACATAGTTCTAAGGGATGGGGGAAAAATAGGACTCACGCTATGGGGGAAACACGGGGAATCGGGACTTTCCACACTAATACTCATAAAAATATAATCAAAGTACGAGATTTCTCTAAATCCATTCATAGGGATACGTAAACCAAATATTTTGCATAGCAGAAAGACTTTAAGGAGTCTACATGATGTCCAACAAATGCCTCTAGTTGTCACACTCTAAGTCCCATTAACGCGGACTGGCACCCGTTGTTGACAAGACTTGGAGAACCAATATATAACTATGCACTTGCTATGAACATTTAAGATGTTTCCATATTCAACTTGCTGTCAAAAGAAAGTAAACTGTATTAACAAGACAAAATTAAATGCACAAGACTAGGCTGTTGGAGCCACGATGTCTATAATACACTACTTGACCACACTTCACTTTACATAGTCTACAAAGCCTCTAGGTAAGGAACAATATCTATATGGGTTGGGACAGGCCCTGCCTCATGACCAACTATACAATACAAAATATAGGCTCTAGACACACAAGCTCCGAAGCAATCTGGAGCTCAGTAACAACGACTAGAAGTCCTGTACTCCTAATGAGGAGATCTAGTAGCGCCTTTACCTGCAGCACGAAATGCAGGTCCCCCGTAAGGTACGTCAGTACGAGATAATATATTGAATATGTAAGGCATGAAATACTATATATGAATTAAGTACTCAAATGAAATCACACACTGGTGTGTAAGAACAAAAAGACCACCTTTAGTCATACTGTGGAATCATATACTTTATGTCTTTTTATTACTTTACCTTTCTTTACTATATAATCTGTGCACAATATATCATGTAAATGAACAGTTGATTAGTTATAAATCAATATCGAGATTTACCCATGTAAGGCTTTCCTTTCACCCCTAGGATACCCCCCGTAATATGGGATCGACCCATGCTAGGTGATTCTTCCAACCATGGGATACCACCCAGTAATAAGCAACTGTGAGTTATCTTTTATTTACTTTTGAGATGATTCTTTTGGTGGTCATAACATTTAGAGTTGTAGGAGTATAGAGATGAAATGTGACATATAAACAACCATACAAGATAATACCATAACGAAAAGAGTGTTACACAAATAATGAAACGTGTAGGAGGTTAAACAACACATGGACTTTATTCGGTAAAAAGGAACTCATGTATCTTGGTATCTAAGTACGTATGCAGATTTGACAATAGCTATGTATGGGAACATATTAACATGGTAAAGAGTGGAGACACACTTATTAGTTATGTCAGAGTTGGTAAGTGCCTTATGTACCAGGGAAGAACCTAGATTTCATGTCAAGTAATAGGAAATCAAGTAGCCTTACATACCTCGTTGTACTATGTCGTTATTACCTCGGAGTAGTATCCTTTTCCTCCAAATACTTATCTATAATATAGTAGGTGATAAAACTAGTATTATCAGCTAATAAACACATCTTGGTAGTCCAATTCCACCCAAAAATAATATTCGGGCAGCAAGCTCGTCATTAGCAACCAAAGAGTATTCTTTCAACATTTCCCCTCCTAATCGTATTTCCTAACACACATTCTTATATACATATCATATACATCTTGTTTTAGTCCCATAACAGTGTT